>PVHX01020791.1:0-31149 GCA_004024805.1 Geosciurus inauris
GCATCCCTGGGATGAACCCCACTTGATCATAGTGCACTATTTTTTTGATATGTTTTTGTATGCGATTTGCCAGAATTTTATTGAGAATTTTTGCATCTATGTTCATCAGGGATATTGGTCTGAAGTTTTCTTTCTTTGATGTGTCTCTGTCTGGTTTTGGAATCAGGGTGATACTTGCCTCATAGAATGAGTTTGGAAGAGTTCCCCCCTTTTCTATTTCATGAAATAGTTTGAGGAGAATTGGTATTAATTCTTCTTTGAAGGTCTGGTAGAACTCAGCTGAGAATCCATCTCGACCTGGGCTTTCCCTGGTTGGCAGGTTGGCATTTTCTGTTTCCTTGCTTGACATTGATCTGTTTTAGTTGTGTATGTCCTCTTGGTTCGGTTTGGGTAGGTCATATGCCTCTAGAAATTTGTTGATGTCTTCAGGGTTTTCTATTTTACTGGAGTATAAAATTTCAAAATAGTTTCTAATTATCCTCTGTATTTCAGTAGTGTCTGTCTTGATATTTCCTTTTTCATCATGAATTTTAGTAATTTGGGTTTTCTCCCTCCTCCTTTTCATTAGGGTGCTAAGGGTTTGTCAATTTTGTTTATTTTTTCAAAGAACCAGCTTTTTATTTTGTCAATTTTTTGAATTGTTTCTTTTGTTTCAGTTTCATTGATTTCAGCCCTGATTTTCATTATTTCCTGTCTTCTACTTCTTTTGGTGTTAATTTGTTATTCCTTTTCTAAGGCTTTGAGACGAAGAGTCAATTCATTTATTTGTTGACTTTTACTTCTTCTAATGAATGAGCTTAGTGCAATGAACTTTCCTCTTAGCACTGCCTTCATGGCATCCCAGAGATTTTGATATGTTGTATCAGAGTTTACATTTGCCTTCAAGAATTTTTTTTATCTCTTCCTTGATGTCTTCTGTTATCCTTGTATCGTTCAATAGCATATTATTTAGTTTCCAGGTGATGGAGTTATTTCTGTTTTTTAATCTGTCATTGATTTGTAATTTTATTCCTTTGTGGTCAGATAGGATACAGGGTAGAATCTCTATTTTTTTGTATTTGCTAAGACTGGCTTTGTGACATAACATATGGTCTATTTTGGAAAAGGATCCATGTGCATGTTTATTTTTCTTTAGAAATATTTATTTTTTTAATAAACATTTTGATACTGTGATTGGAAATGTGTTAAATTTAATAGTTAATATGAAGAATTGATTTTGAATCTTCCTATTCAAAAATTGGTATCTTTATAGTATTAATTTTTCTACTTCCAATTTATGCAACTTTCTTTAATATCCTAAATAAAATTTACCTAGACATATTATTTTATCCTTTCCTACTACAGATTTTATCTCTTTCCTATTTTTTGAATGATAGAAGTAGTAGTATATATGAAAGATACTGAATTTTTAAATTTTAAGATGATCACCATCTTGAAAGTGTTGGAAGTTCAGTGTAAAGAAATTTCTTTTTCAGATTCATTTGGCATTCCATCATCCTCAAATATTTTTTGGTGTATTTCTGAAAGTTATTTTATTACATAGAAAGAAGCATCCATTAGACTGATGGATAAATGTAACACTGACATAGATGTGTAATCTAATCTTTAGACACATTCAAGTTTGGAAATTGTTTTGATAATATTCTTTCCAGTAAAAGAATGTGATTTAAAATCTCATATTTCACTTCTCTGCCTTGTCTCTTGAGTCTCCTTCAGTCTCAAATGGTTCTTCAGTTTTCCTTGGTGTTCATGACCCTGATACTGGGAGATGCCAAATCAGTTATTTGGCAGAATATCCTTCAAGTTGGTTTGTCTGATTTTTTTCTCACAATTAGATTTCAGGTAGACATCTTTGGCAGCAATATCACAGGAATGATCCTGGGGTTTTCTCCTTCCATCTTATCAGGGGTCACATGATTTCATCCTGTTCCACTATTGCTGATATTTAATCACTTGATTAAGGTGATATATGGAGAATTTCTTTACTATAAACTTAGTTTCCCTTTTGCAGTTAATGTGTTTTGTGTAGATGTATTTTTAAAGTATATGACATCCTATTTCTCAAGCATATTAAATAAATAACTAAAGAAATAAGCAAAGGGTTTCCTATTTTTTTTCAAAAGTTTTAACAGACTACCATCACCGCATATATTGGTGTTCACACTGTTCACACTTTGGCCATTGGGTGACTAGTTTGAGCGTTTCCTTGCTTTGGCAAAATAAGATTATCTGGCTCATTTTGCTCTTATCCTTTGAATCTAGTTTGAGTGTTTCCTTGCTTTGGCAAAATAAGATTATCTGGCTCATTTTGCTCTTATCCTTTGAATCAGACAGTTTCTTTAAGAATAAAATATGACACATGGCTGATAGATTCCTTATTATTTCAAGTTTCTACATCCTTAGTGATTAATTTTCTACTTGATTTTTGGGTGGAAGGAAGGGAAGTTACTCTGGAGTTTATTCTGTTTTCATTTATACTTGGTTTTTTTGCTTTATGAATTTTAATGGCATATAATTTGAAATACAAAATTATATCCAATACCTAAACCTCTATTTCTTGATTTATTAACTTTAGAAAATCCATCTTTATAACCTAGTATGAAATGAGAAAACTGTCCCTTTTCACATCTTGACTTGGCTACTAATCATATTAATGTTTCATCTTTGGACTAATTACACTTATACTTTAAATGTTCTCATTAAGTTTCCATTATTTAAAAATTTTAAAAATGTAACTATTGGTTATCTAGTATGTGAGAAAAGATACACAAATAACTTTGTACTTTCTTCTCTTTGCTGAAATTTTTAATTTGTTACTATTTATATATTTCCACTATAATCTATGAAGAATTTATTATTTATATTCAGATGTACAATATTTATCTCCTTTTATTAGTATAGTTTCCATAATTTTTAGTGTTGGTTATATGTTTATATAATTTCTTCATTCAGTGCTGCTAAGCAAATTTGATATTCAAAGAGTTAGTCAAAGAGGGCTCATGGTCCCACATGTTCTCTCAGATTTTGTATTTACCTTTTAACTTTATATATTTGGAAGAATAAAATTCATGAGTCATATTTTTCCTCCCTTACCTTATTGTTTGCCAGAGCTTTGACAAGAGTAGGATGCTTCCTCTTTCTGCTAGATGTGAAATAATTATCTTTGAAGCATAGTGACATTTAGTTACTAATCTAATAGCATCTAGAACATCTAGTGTCTCTGTAAATCCTGTGTCATAATTTGTCTTCCCCTTTCTGGGTCGTGAAATCATATTTAATTCCCCATAAATAAATCTTTACATGAGAAAAGTGTTTATTTTAAGTGGATTCCCTTTACTGTTATTTCTGTTTTCTTATTCAGGATTAATTTTCATAGATATCTCCTATCTTCATTTATTACTTTCACTTGTCTCATTTCTTCTTTTTATTCTATTTATCTGGTGCATAACTGTCAGTGATTGTGTTTTCTTTACATCTTTGCCATGTTTATTACTTCTGAAGTGGATTTTCTTTCTTAATTGTATCTTTCTCTTCTTTACTGAATGTAGTCTTTTAATTTGATGTTTTCTATTGTCCTGTTCATATTTAATGCTTTGTAATTTTGTTTTAGTTTAATCAAGGCTGTATGTGTTGTGCATGGAGGGTAGGGAGGAACATAGGATTTTTTCCTTTCTGCCATAATTCTTCTGATGCACATTATTTGATAAGTTCATTGTATTCGTATTTTCCTTCAGAGTATGTTACACCTGGGTGTGGGGTTTATTGAATGATGGTTAGTTTTTGAAGATAATTTTGTTGTTAGGAAAAAATATAGCAGTGGAGTGTAAGGTGGTTCTGTATATAGACTGAATTTTCTTGTATGCTAACTTTCTTTTAACACTTTCTCATCAACTCTGTTCTGTATTCATCTCTAAACAATAAGCCTCTAATTAGTGCTGTCATTATTCACGTTCCAAAGGTTTTGGGGTAGTTATTTGGAATCTACTTGTTTCTCTTCAGTAACTGAGATCAGTTGCTTCTGTATTGATTGATAATTAATATGGTCCTACATCTTATCACAACAATTCTAGAAAAGCCTGACTATAAGTGGAATCCTTGATTGGCCCTGCAATCCGTGTATGTCATCCACTGAAAGGTGATCCTTTTTCAATGTTCCAAGAACTTGCTATTCTAAGTAAGGTTTCATTGCTGTGCCCTTCAGGCCTACACACTGTCTTCCCTTGGAGAGCTCTTCCTATTTCCTTAATAACAGAAGTATGCATATGCTCTTGAACTTCATTTATACTTTCCTGATTTTTATTGTTTGGTGGATATTCTTTGAGTTTATAGCTAAGAAACATGGTTCATCTTTAGTTCCACTGATGATCAAAGTTTCACTCTCCTTTTAAACATTCTATTATTTAGTGGGCTCTTTGCCATAATGAAAGGATTTTCATGCCTAAAAAATGATATGATCTTTAATCTCAATCTCTCTCTTACCTTTTTTTTTTGGTACTGGGGATTGAACTCAGGGGCACTGGACCACTGAGCCACATCCCCAGCCCTATTTTGTGTTTTATGTAGAGAGAGGGTCTCACTGAGTTGCTTAGCACCTCGCCATTGCTGAAGCTGGCTTTGAACTTGGAATTCTCTGTCTCAGCCTCCCAATGTGCTGGGATTACAGGTGTGTGTGCCACCGTGCCTGGCCTGATCTTCCATCTCATGGAGAAAAGAGAGAAAATATTTGACACATAGTGCGGTTCTGGGAGCAGAGAATCGTTAGATACTCCTTTAAACAACTTTATTTTTATTTTTCTAATATGTTTCTTTAATATGAATTTCCTAGTATACAACTGCCCCTCACCTGACAAGTTAGAGCCACATCTTATTATTGTTTATTCATCAAAATTTAATAGATAATATTTATTTATATCCAAGCATTGTGATAAGTTCTGGTGTTACACAGATCACTAGGTAATAGACCTATGTCTCGGGAAATCGTGATAAATGAAAAAAAAAAAAAGTAAAAAGTCATAAAGATAATGCTTACTTTAGTGCAACTGTTTCCATGCTGCTGTGAGAGTACATTGGAAGATACAGTTACTTTTTTTTTTTTTTTTTAATGGAAAAGAGGTGTTTCGAAAAGTGTCAAATGCAGGTTAATTTCTGAGGTGGATCTAAAAGAATGGATGGGTTTTTTATGTTAAAAAAACAAACCAAGAAAATATATGGGAAAAATAAGATATGTTCACAAAACAGCCAGAAAATGTTGTTGAGAGATGGAAAATTATGCCCAGTGAAGACAAAGTTAAATCTTTCCCTCTAAAATCAGGAACAAGACAAGGATATTCACTGTCACGATTTTATTCACCATAGAAACTGACATTTTAACTAGTGCAGTTGGCAAAATAAAGACATAAAAAGGATACAATTTGGAAAGGAAAATATCAAATTATTACTGTTTGATAATATGATCCTATGTTTAGAAGATCCTTAAAGCTCTGCCAGAAGACTTTTAGAGCTGAGATATAAATTTAGCAAAGTGTCTGGATATAAAATCAACAAATGAAGATTAAAAATGTTTCTATACACAAACAGTGGATTTGCTGAGTTAGAAATCAGGAAAATAATTCTATTCACAATAGTCCACAAAATAATACCAAACCAAAGAGTTTGTGATATGCATCCACAGCAAAAACTACAGAATACTGAAAAAAGAAAAAAAATCGAAGAAAGCACTAGAAGATGGAAAGACCTACCGTGTTCATATACACACATAATTAATATTGTTAAAATGTCCATATTACCTACAGTGATCTACAGATTCAATGAAATCCCCACCAAATACCAATGGCATTCTTCACAGAACTAGGAAAAAAAAAAAAAAAACCCAAAACCAGACTGTTCTAAAATTCATATGGAAGAACCAAAGACTCAGAATAGCAATGCAATTCTGTGCAAAAAGAGCAATCCTGGAAGAATCACAATACAATTTCAAATTATACTAAAGAGCTACGAAAACAACATTGTACTGACATAAAAACAGGCATGTAGGTCAGTGAAATAGAAGACAGAGACAAACCCACACAGATACAGTCATCTCATCCTTGATGAAAGTGCCAAAAATGTACATTGGAGAAAAGACAATGCTTTTGACACTGCTAGGAAAACTGGATATCCATATGAAACTAGATTCCTCTTATTTTTCACAAAAGTCAACTCAAAATTGATCAAATACCTAGGAACTGGTCCATAAACTTTTCAGCTGCTGGAAGAAAACATAGAGGCTAAACACACTAACATATAGACCCAGGCAATGACTTTCTCAACAGCACTCCTGAATCCCAGGAAATAATACCAAGAATTAATAAATGGGATGGCATCAATTAAAAAGAGAGAACCTACAGAATGGGAAAAAATCTTTGCCAGCTAATCTTCTGATGCAATTAATATCCAGAGTATATAAAGAACTAAAAAACAAAATCAAAGAAATCTCAATGTAGATTTGATTTGCATTCCCCTGATGTCTAAAGAAATTGAATACATATATACATATATATTGAACATAATGCATATTTTTATTACACATATATGTATATATGTATGTATAGGTATATATAAGTATATCTGCAGTAAGTATATGTTCAATATATATACATTCTATATATGCATGTGTATATAAATATGTATATGTTCAATTTCTTTAGCCATCAGGGAAATGCAAATCAAAACTACATTGAGATTTCTTTTCCCTCATGTTAAAATGACACTTATCAAGGACACAAATAGGTGAGGATGTGGTGGGAAAGAAATTCTTATCACTGTTGATGGGAATATAAATTAGTACAGCTACTGTGGATATTAACATGGAGGTTTCTCAAAAGACTAGGAAATGGAATCACTGTATGATTCAACTATACCACTCTTAAATATTAATCCAAAAATAATTAAAGTCAGCATACTATAATGATACATGTGTACCCATGTTTATTCTGGCACAAATTGTAATAGTCAAATTATGGAACCAGCCCAGGTATCTGTCAACTGATGAATAGATAAAATATGGCAGATATATACAATGGAGTTTTATTCAGAATGAAATTATTTCATTTTTAGGAAAATGGATGGATAGAACTGGAGCACATCATGTTAAGTGAAATAAGTCAGATTCAGAAAGTTAAGGGTCATATATTTTGTCTCATATGTAGAAGTTAGGGAGAAAATGGAAGGGAGGCCAGTAAAATGGAGGAAAGACCAGGGGGTAGGAGGGAAGGGCAAGAGGAAGTACTGGAGAATGAACCTGATCAAATTATAGTATGTGCAAGTAAATCAAAATGTGTCTCACTATTCACCAATAATTTAAAAATAATACAGATGGAGAGAACAGGGTGGCAGCAGTGATGGTGGTGTCCAATGAGGCCATAGAATTAAGTTGTGTACAATTATAATATTTAGAGTATTCCATACAAAGGATTTATACTTTAGCCTGTAGAGGAGTAGAAGATTCTCAGTGAAAAACTTATGCAATCACATTGGAATTTTAGAAAATGCTGTGATCATTACATGGAGAATGGGTTAGAGAAGAAGCTGGAGTTTGGAGGCTAGTTCAGAGGTTATTGCAATTGTACCAATGACTCTAGGAGGACCTTAAACAAGATCCTGATATTCATCTCTGTACTCCTTTGTGGTGATGGCACTGATTGGAGAGGACACATTTAGGAGATATTCAGGATATATCTCAGAAGGGCAGAATCAATTGTCTTCATAATTCATTGGTCCTGAAGAGGAAAGAGTAGACTAAGATGCTGAGATAGGCGATAGAGTTATAGACAATAGGGATTTTCTTATTCCAGATAGGCAATGCAGGAAAGGATCACATTTTCTTGTGAACTGTGGGAAGAATTTTAGGTGGCAGATGGAGTTTTGGTTATTTTGGATTTGATTTTTCTGTGTGATATCTACCCTCACATTAGTGGAGTAGTGGTTAGAGGTCTGGACTAGGGAGTTTGATTTGAGACTCTTGAGTATGTTTGTGATATTTTGAAATATGGGTGCATGAAGAAGAGGATATAAACTGAGAAGATAAAATAGAGGTATTAAGAATAGATTCTTGGACAGCATTAAAGCTTGGGTGAAGAAGATTGGAGATAGTAAGCAGACTCATAAGGATTCCTCCTTATGAGAAAGAGGATGGTGTCCCAGAAGCCCAGTGGGAAGAAACTTCATGAGAGTCAAATGTCACAAAGTAAGAGTAAAGAGATCACTGGAGTGGAGACTTCAAGATCTTTAATGATTTTAGTGAAACAAATTTCAGTAAAAAGGCAGAAGATAAATTATAGTGGGTGGAGAAGTGAATTTGAATTGAGCAAAAATGTTAAATATAAAAGGAAGTTATTTTGATAATTGTTAAAACATTACCCTTTTCTATTCTCAGCTAATACAGTTCTGCTTTGACATTTTAACTCACTCGGACAAGGAAAAAGAACAATACAGGCCCACTTGGGCAATTGCTCCTGTCAGTGCACCAGATTTTATCTATGGAAGACCTACATCAGGCACTATTTCTTTATGCTTGAAGGCTTATTTAGTTGCTTTATTTTTCAGGTGGCTTATATTTATTCAATATCTCTTGAAGTAGAATTAAATTTGAGATTTTAGAAAACAACAAAAATTAGTTGAAGAAAAAATAATAAACACTATTAACCATTAACAAAGTTATGTTTAATGACCTTTTATTACATAAGTTTAGATGGACTAACAAACCTGTTCCCTCTTGTAGAATTGGATCACAAATATAAGCATAAATCAAGAGTCAGTCATGCTTATAGTCTTTCCATTTTCTCCTGTCCAGCTTCTTGTTGGTATTTCAGTCTGGTGCTAGAATTTGCCTTCTGCTTATCATAGTATAAGGTCTGCTATTCTTACTATAAAAACATTTGTTTTTAATATCTCTGTTGCTATTGCTGCTGAACTACTTACTTGTGCTCTGATATTAAACAGGGTTTTGTTTATCATTGGAGTAATTATTACAATACATACTGCAACTACTTTAAAGAGGTTCCAGCCCTTTGTTTTCAAGCTCACTGTACTCTGACATTTCTAGGGGGTCATTGTGACATTTTCTTGATGGCTATGCTGTTCCTGTCTCTCACCTTGCCTTTTGGCCACTAGATAAGCATGTTCTTCATATGAAGTGGTTGTGCATGTACAATATTTCTAAGATTTTACTTATTTGATGGCTTCCTCTTTGCTTTTTGTAAGAGGTATTTATCTCTTGAAGGGAAGATAATTGGGAAATACAGTTTAGTTATAGTTAACACTTACAAAAAATATTTTAAAAACTTTTTTATAACTTTATTTAATTATTTTTATGTGCTATGAATCAAACCCAGTGCCTCATATATGCTAGGCAAATGCTATACCACTGAGCCACAACCTCAGCCCCGAATGACTTTTTAACCAGAAAAAAAAAAAAAAATATATATATATATATATATATATATATATTGTGCTAGACATGGTGGGCATACCTATAATTCCAGTAACTCAGGAGGCTGAGGCAGGAAGATTGCAAGTTCCAGGCTAGCCTCAGCAATTTAGAAAGACCTTGCTTTAAAAATAAAAATTATAAAGAGATGGTGATGTCGATCAGTGGTAAAGTTTCCCTGAGTTCAATTCCCAGTGCCAGGAAAAAAAAAAAGTGTGTTGTGCTAAGCATATGCTCTACCACTGAGCTTCACCCCTAGCCCCAGAAAAAATATCATAAAATAAGCACGCATAACATGCTGTACACATTTGGACAGCTATGACAGTCTATATGATAGAGCTTCTGTCCATAAGTAGCTCTCAGGTTTCTTGTACCTGGGTGTTCAGTCGATCACAGGATGGCATAAGAGAAATTGCAACTGGATGCTAAATTGAAAATAATCACATTCCAAATGGTGTGGTGTGACTTTGGAGGCTGATTGAGAACTTGGGGCTGAGATGTCCTAACTGAAGATGAGATCTGAGGTCCTAGCCATTTACAGACTGGAAAACTGGGACCCAAAGCAGAGAAGGGGCTCAACCAAAGTCAGAATGCCTATCTAGTCAGGTCAGGCACCAATATAGTTCAGCACTGTTATACATCCTGTTTTGAGTTAATATTTTATTTTTTGGTGCTAGGGATGGAATCCTGAGCCTCTTGCATGCTTTACTGCTGATCTAGATCCCCCTCCCCAAGTCACTGGATTAAATGTTTTATTTTGCTTATCATAGAATTTTTTCAGAATAATTTAAAAAAATATTTTAAAAATATTTAAAAAAATGTTAAAGTTATATTCACTGTGTATATTTGAAATTTACAATGTTATATGATATATAAAAAGAAAAATAGCTAGCCTACTGAGATAAACAGCTATCACTCACATAGTTATTATGGTTTTATAACATAACAGTTAAAAATCTACTTATTAACAAAATTAATAAAATTTTGCTGACTTCAGTTCTCATCACAAAAACATTTTAAACAAAAATTTTATAACTTCCAGGACAAGCATATTCAATTTATCATAGTACTCAAATATGAAAATAAATCTACTCTGAACAAGCATTAACATTTATAAACAAAAGATGATCTATGTACCACTCATATAAAACATTGGAATTTTGTTGGTCAAAATCCTTGATTTAAACTCTGTTAAAGGTCTAAGTCCCTTCTGCTTCTGTTAAAAGCTGAGTTAAGGCATATTCATGAGGGGAAAATAAGACAGTAAAACAAATGTAAACTTTGTACTCTGAAATTCCTTAAGCTTTATCCTTGTATTACATTTGATCACTGGAAAAGCTCAGCACTGGTCTTTATACAGTTACCATTTCTTGTGGAAATCTTTTGGCTTTTTTCTTTCCAATGAATCTGTTTTTAAAGACACCATCCATTGGGTTGTTCAACACTCTTCATCTGACAAACACCTCTCAGAACTGAGAATCATTTGATGAATTAAAGGAGAAATTTTTTGATGACTTAAAGTGTTCTATTGGGCCATGAATACTATATAGCCCTTGCTGTTTTTGAGTTTATCTGTTTTTGAGTTTATAGGCTATTCTAAGTCTGTCATGAAGACTTGGCCTTGATCACTATAGCTTTTCTCATGCAACGTGACATTCAAATAAACAGCAAAATGGTATTTAATTTATATATTCTTTGTTTTATGGTTCTTATTTTTTTGTAAGCTGTTTCAACTGAGGATTATATATATATATATTTTGGTTATTGGGGATTGAACCCAGGGATGCTTAACTACATCCCTAATCATTTTTAATATTTTATTAGAGATAGGCTCTCACTGAGTTGCTTAGGGCCTTGCTAAGTTGCTAAGACTGGCTTTGAACTCAAATCTTCCTTCCTCAGCCTCTTGAGCCACTGGAATTACAGGTGTGTGCTACTGTGCCTGACAGATATTAGTTTTTTTAAAGCCTCCTTTTTGTGGTCAGAATTTCTCAAGTCTTGACCTTTTTATCCAAATCTCTATGGCGCTGACTTCCTCTCTTGTCCACATCACTCATTGGAGCAATTACTGACCCTATTCTTGAGCTACACCAGGAAAATTGAGTAATTAAATACTTCATACAAATGTTTTCCTAGTTCATGTTCTTAAAAGTCTGTTAAGATTAATGTCTTATATAATAATTTGTATCAGAAATATTAATATGTTAAAATATTTTTGACATATCTAAGGTACAAATTGGATCATTTAAAGTAAACAATTCCATATGATGCTTAAACACCATTAGGTAAATTTTTGTTTATTAAGATTTAACTGAGTAATATGTGATAAGAAAACACCTAAATTGTGTAATTAGTATTTTCCAGTGTATTAAAAGTATGATTATATGTGGATAGCAAAAAGTTTTCTGCTTAAATTTACCTCATTTCATTTTTCATATTTAGTGAGCAGTATACCTTATTGCTGACTATTTTTTAGGTCATGGAGAGTTTAAGTCAAATTTTATTATTCAGGAAACTGAAATTGAAATGGGTAAACTTGTATATGTCAAGTTCCAATTCCTCATAATTAGAATAAGGTCACTGAATACCTTTTAAAAAGTTTTAGGAATGCATTAAGCCAGTGATTTTCTCAATAACTTTCCACTAAGGGAAAGAATACCATACAAAAGGTAGCAGTTATTGCTGTTTTCTTTTTAACAATGTTTCTAACTGCACTCATTCTTATGGAGTAACCAGAGGACCTGTGATGTGAGTGTCCACCATTGTAAAGATGCTTACTATACTTAACACTCTCTCCCTTTCCATTTCATTTGGAGGATATCAGCTCATTCTGTCCCTGAAAAAGAATCACAATTTGCTTCTTGACTATGATTACTATTTTTCTTTTCTTAGGGACTCATTTGTGATTTGCTTATATTTGAATTTCAAAAGGAATTTCAAACTACTTTCAGAGACTGAAAGATTCTCTGAAGAGGGCTAGTCAAAGATGGGGGCCTGAACAGAATTGACTAGGCCTATATAGATAAAGAAGGAAAAAAAATATAAAATATCAAGAAAACTCTCTGAATTGTCATGCCTTGAATAATAGTTCATGTCATTCATATTAAAGGTATTGGAAAAGATTTCTGAAAGGCTTACTTTTAGAGGAATGATATTATATGACACATAAAACTTACCATTTACTAGAATTAAAAATTGCCAGACCAGATTTGCCATCAACAAAAAGATTAAATTTTGTCCTCACTTTAATTATCCTATTCAGTTCTGTTTGTGTATCAAACAAAGACTGTTAATACCTCGCTTCCATAGTCACTGAATTCTTTTATTATGATGAATGTTTGCAATTAAACTCTATTTACACACTTGGTTAATAAGATTACAGAAAATTACTCACATTTTTAATTGATTATTTTTGCAGGCTTGAAAATGCCTAAGAACATTAATTATGGTCAGTTGGATATATTATGCCGCATTAGAGGAAAGTATGGCCAGTAAGTTATTCTTGCATTTCTTTTTCTATGGTTGAAATGAATATGAATATGCTTGTTTTATGGATAAAGTATAGTAATAAAACATTGCTGACTCTCGCAGGTACCCGATTTACCACACAGATAAAAACATTTGAAAACCTGGAGGTTATTTCTCTAGACTGAAGGCCAGAATATATATGTCATATTTTAAGGAAACAATTTAGTGTGAAGTCAGCATAACTCACCCCTAGCTGGGCCCTTTTTAGTACTTAAAAAGCAGTCATAGGGGAAAAAAAGCCTTAAATGGTTGAAAACACAAATATTGAGTGAAATAAGTACCTGAGCAGTACAAAGGGATGCCTAGCTGAAATATACAGGAGCCAGAGAATGAAGAAATATCACAATTTGAAGCTCAGGATTCCTAAGATGTGCAACATTGGAAGACATAATTTTAGAAGGACTAGTTTGTTGCCAACTCCTTTCCCTGATTGGACTTTGAAAATTATAAAACTGGTTTTATTTTGTATCCCTCTGTCAATCCTATCTCCATTTATCTTCTCTTGGCAAAAGGATCTTGCCTCATCTTTATAGGACTATTGAGGAAAAGCCTTAGGTTATAGTTTTTTTCTGTTTTAAAAATCTCTATGCCACGCCCCCTTAGCCTCTTCAAATTATTTCTGTATTTTCATCTATTTTCCAATTTGTTCTTTTTTCAGAGAAAGGAAAGGTGGCCTTGTTCTTTGCTATTACCTGGATTTCTACCAAAAGAGATGGCTTTTGCTTGTTTCCTATACATTGCTCTCTCCTCACTCCCAATGTCTTTCAGCGCAGGGTGAAAAAGGAGGTACATACAATCCAGAGTCAGGATCCTGGTTAGAATCCTGGCTCAGTCACTCATTTGCTGTGTGAATGGGTTAGTTCATTTCTCTTTGCTCAGTTTTCTCATTTGTCAAATAGAGAAAAAGATGATCCATTTCAAAAGATTTACAGGACTATTAAATGAGCTAATATAGGTAAACAGTATCCGACATGTAGGTTCTAGATATGATTTTTATTAGTTATTCACAAAAGCTTATCCAAGTTTTAACCTATTTTATATGCTAGTCTGTCTTCTAATGCAGAACTTACAGGTTTTGGAATGAATGTCTCTTTTTCCTTTTGCTCTCTGGCCCAGGCACATTTCATTTTTCAACATGTTTCTGGATTCTTTTTTTCCTTAAGGGGATCATAATAAGAGAGATGGTAGCATCTAGATCTGGACCTGCCAAAATATCCGTTCTAAACACATCATATCAGTCTTCCTTTTTCTGGGTTGGAAAATCCCTCCCAGGCAGTGTTTTTGTCATCAGATGATCACATAGTACAGGCTCAATCTGGTTGTCCTGCCTGATTGTCTCTGTTAAGTTGCTCGTTTAATAGTGCATTCTCTTTCAGATTTAAATCTTCATGAATTTCTAGGATGTATCCTTTTGAGGCACTCAGACATTTAGAGCCTGAGACCCCAGGTTTTAGAGTATCTATATGTGGGTTTTATGTAATGATTTCAGAAAAAGAATTTAAAAGCACAAACACAATATTAGACAGGAAAATGAATATGTATTTAGAATGAGAAATAAATTATAACAAATTAATGAAGGCTTGGCAATTTGCATCTTTTCTTCTCCTAAAGACCTCTTTAGGCAATTTAGCAGAAATACATTCATATAAATTATTTTAAGCCCTTCAGAATCATAAAGTTATCAAGTGATTTTACCAAATTGCAGAGAAGTTTAAGAAAAAAGGTATTCCTTCTTATTATTTCTTCAGGTTTTATGTATTCAAAATGACCAATGAAATATGTTTCCACTATCATAAAAATAGGAAGGCTGAGACTTAAATGATTCAAGGTTTGAAATTTTTGTACAAGAAACTCACAAGAGGCGTTGGTTTTGATTCTATAAAACGTTTCTATTGTCAGAATAAAGGTAGTAGATTGGCATTGGGACTTTTATTTTAATCAGTGAGTGGTAAAAGAAAAAATTGAGTAGCAAAGGGAGGATGAGGTTGTGTTGGATTTCTAAATTCTTGGGTGTAAGACTTCTTAGAGTTGACTTGAAGCTCCATAATGGCAAGAGGTTTTATGTCTTATTGCTCCCAATCTCTTGACATTTAATAGAGTTCAGTGGTTTGAATTGAATTTCATTTTGATGTTCAGTAGAAATAAATATCTTCTTGCAGATTGTCTTGATTATAAATGTTAGGGTAGATATAGATTTATAGTGTAATAGTCTTAATATTATCTAAAAGCTCACCATTTAAAATATCTTTAATCGAAAAGTCATAATTATAAACATTATGGAGTAAATTTGATATTTTGATGTATGTATACAGGTTGAACATTTCTTATTCAGAAATCCAAAATCTGAAATGCTCCAGAATCTGAAACTTTCTGAATGCCAACAGAACACAAGAAGTGGGAAATTCTACACTCGATTTTACATGATGAGCTGTGATCCAAATGCAGATGTACTGAAAATATTGCATAAAATTAACTTCAGGCTATACATATTAGGTGTATATGAGATATAAGTAAATTTTGGGTTTGAACATGATATCAAATCATTTCCAAGATATTTGGTATTTTCAAATATTCCAATATATGAAAAAAATCTGAAAGCTAAAGCATTTCTGGTTCTAAGCATTTCAGATAACAATCTAAACTCAATCTAAACAACGTAGAATGATTTAATCAAGCTAATTAAATTATCCACAAACTTACTTATTAGTTTTTTTGTGGTGTGACTTTTGAAACTTTCATTTTTGGCTATTTCAAAATATACAATACATTATTATTAACTAAAGTTACCCTGCTGTGCCATTGTTCTCAACAACTCATTCCTCCTGTTGCCTTACCCCCAACCTCTAGTGAGTAAGCATTGTTCTCTCTGATTTAGAATTTGATTGTATATATGAATGTGATCATGTATTGTTGTTTTGTTTTCTGTGCATGATTTGTTTTTCTTAGTGTAATGTCCCCTCTTTTATTCACTTTATTGCAAATAATAGAATTTTATTCTTTTTAAAGCTGAATAGAATTCCATTATGTGTGTGTGTAATTTATTCATTATCAATTACATATCTTGTGATTAATGCTTCAGTGAATATGGGAATGCATATGTATCTTAGATGAACAGATTTCAGTTCCTCTGGATAGAGAAGTACCATTCCTGGGTCATCTGGTAATTCTTTCTTTAGTTTTTGAGGAACCTCTGTACTATTTTCCATAGTGGCTTTACTGATTTACATTAAACCAACAATGTAAAAAGCTTCCCTTTTCTCCACATTTGACTAACATTTATTATCTTTTGTCTTTGGATAATAATAGCCATTCTAACTGGCATGTAGTGATCTTTCATTGTGGCTTTAATCTGACTTTCTTATTTGTGATATAGAACAATTTTTATGGGATTTTTGTGTGTTTTATTTTGAGAAATATCTTTGCATTTTAAAATGAGATTGTTTTGTTGCTATTGTTTTCTTTCTATATTTGAATATTAATTCCTTATCAGATTTATAGTTCTCAAATATTTTCTTCCTTTGTTGTAGGTTCTTCTTTAATCTGTTTCCATGATTATACAGAAGCTTTCTAGTTTGATACATTTCAATTGTTTAATTTTGCCGTTTTTGCCCAGGTTTTCAGGTCATATATTAAAAATTAATGCTCAGACAAATGTCATGAATCTTTCTCCCCATCTTTTCTCTTTGTAATTTTAGATTATATTTCAAGTCTTATGTGTTTAAGAATTGAATTCATTTTGGATTTAATTTATTTTGTATATGGTGAGATAAGGATCCAGTTTCATTCTTCTACAGTTGGATATTTGATTTTCCCAACATCAGCTATTGAATAGACTGTCCTTTGCCCACTGTGTGAACCCAGAAATTTTGTTGAAAATCAATTGATTGCAAAAGTGTGTTTTATCCCTGTTCTTTCTGTTCCATTTGTCCATGTCTTTGTTTCTCTGTCAGTAATGTGTGTTTTTGATCATAATAGCATTATAATATATTTTGAAGTCTGTGTATGATGTCTCTAGCTTTGTCTTTTGCTAAAGACTGCTTTGGTTATTTGGGATCTTTTGTGATTGTATACAAATTTCAGGATTTTTAAATATTTCTGTACATTTTGACAGGGATTGCATTAAATGTATAGATCATTTTGAATAGTATGGACATTTTAACAATATTCTCCCAGTCTGTGAAAGTATAATATTGTTCCATTTGTTTGCTTGCAACTTATTTCATCAAAATTTCATAGTTTCAGTGTACAGATCTTTCAACTTTTGGTGAAGTTTACATCTATTTAATTTTTTGTTGTTAATTGTAAATGAGATTATTTTCTTGATTTCTTTTTAGATAGCTCTTTGTTAGTGTATATTTTGATCAGCTTTTTTGCTGCTATGAGCAAAAGACTAATAAGAACAATTATAGGATTTATTTTGGAGCTCATGGTTTCAGAGGTTTCAGTTTATAGATGGCTGACTCCATTGCTCTCAGCTGGAGATGAGGCAGAACATCATGGTGGAAGAGTGAGGCTAAGGAAAGCAGCTCATGACATAGAACCAGGAAGCAGAGAGACCTTATTTCACTCATTAGAGAAAAAACATATGCCCCAAAGGTGTACCCCCAATGACTTACCTCTTCTAGCCACACTGTACTTGCCTATGAATGCCACCCAATTAAACCATTCAACTGGGTTAATGTACTGATTAGGTTAAGGCTCTTATATCCCAATCATTTTACCTCTAAACTTTCTTGCATTATCTAACCCATGAGCTTCAGGGGGGAACCTAATATCTAAACCATAACAGTGTACACAATTCTACTTATTGTTTTATATTGATTTTTATATCCTGTAACTTTACTGAAGTCATTTATCAATCCTAACAATTTTTTGGTGTTTAATATTTTCAATGTATAAGATCATGTCATCTGCAGACAATTTTACCTCTTGATTTCCTATTAGGTTGCATTTTATTTTTTTCTCTTGCCTAAAGTCTGTGGATAGGTCTTTTAGTACTATGTTGAAAATAAGTAGTGAGCATGGGCATCTTTGTCTTATTCCTGAACTTTGAGGAAAGGCTTTCAACTTTTCACTGATGAGTATGATATTAGCTATGGGCTTAAGGCTCATTCTTTCTATACCTAGTATATTGAAAGCTATTATTATGGAAGGTTGTTAATTTTTGTGAAATGGTTTATTTGCATCTATTGAGATAATCATATTATTTTTATCATTCATTATGTTAATGTAGTGTATCACATTTTTTGATTTGACTGTTAAGCCATCCTTGCATCCCAGTGATAAACACCACTTCATCATGGTAAATTATTCTTCAGTTTTTTGAATTTGGCTTGTTAGTTGGTCTGTAATTTTCTTTGCTTATAGTGTCTTTCTTTGACTTTGTTATCAAAGTATGTTGGCCTTATAAAATAAGTTCAAAAATATTCTCTTTATTTCAATTTTTTTGGAAGAGTTTGAGAATGACTATCATTAATGTTTTAAATGTTCAGATGCATTCATTTATGAAGTCATCTACTAATTTTGGGCGGAGTTTCACCTTGTCTAGTTCCTTGAGATATAATGTTAGATTAATTGAGATCTTTTTCTGATATAGGTTATTAATACCATAAACATCTCTTAGAAGTACATTTGCTGCATGCAATAAGATTAATGTGTTGTATTTATATTTTCATTTGTCTCAGGTTATTTTTTGATTTGTCTTTTGATTTCTTCTTTGACCCATTGGTCATTCAGGAGCATGTTGTTTGATATCCACATATTGGGAATTTCCCAAGATCTCTTCTGTCTCATGCCATTGTGGTCAGAAAACACACTTAATATTATTTCAATCCTCTTAAATTTATTAGAGTTTGTTTTGTCATTTAAAATATGATCTAAAAATTTTTTATGTGTACTTGAGAAGAATGTGTATTTAGTTGCTTTTGTGTGGGATGTTCTATGTATGTATGTATGTTTGGTCCACTAAAATGAAAAATTCAATAGGAACCTTACATATGTGCTTTTTATGTTAGGTAAACGCTATTCAATATTTACTTATTAATTTTTGTCTTTATGATCTGTCCATTGTTGAAAGTAGTATTCTAAAACCTCCTGTTATTAATTATGTTGAAATCTATCCCTGCAGATCATTTCATAATTGCTTTATGGATTGATCTCTTTTTTTGTTATACAATGATATTTTTGGATTTTTACAGTTGGAGATGTAACAGATATTTTGTTTGGTGTAAATATATCTATTCCTGCTCTTTATAACATTTCCATTTGCATGGAATATCTTTCCATCTCTTAATTTTCAGTGTGTGTTTCCTTACTAGAAAAATGAGTTTCTTATGAGTATGAGACAATTGGGTCATGTTTTTGTTTTTATTCATTCAACCACTGTATGCTTTTTGATTGGGGAATTTAATACATTTTTTCCAGGTAATTATTGATAGGTTAGGATTTCTTATTCAAATTTTATAATTTATATTCTGGTTATTTAATCTTTCTTTCTTCCTGTCTTGCTGCCTTTCTTTGTGGTTTTGTGGTTTTCTGAATTGATATGCTTTGAATCCTTTTTTTCTTGTATGTTTTGTGCAATTGATACAGATTTTAGCTTTGTGGTTGCTATGAGGCTTACATAAACATACTTCTGGTAAGCTTTTCAAGATGACCAAACTTAACTTTAATCACACACTTAAACTCGATGCTTTTACTTCCTCACATTTTATGATTTGGACATAAAAATTTGTGTCTTTTTATAATTTGTGTCCTTTAAAAATTTATTATAGCTTTAGTTGTGTTTCATAGTTTGCCTTTTAACTTTCATAATAAGGACAGAATTAATCTACATATTGCTTTTATGAGAATATTCTGAATTTGTGCATTATTTTTTTTATTGTACTGTGCTTTCAATATGTTTTATGTTATTAATTGTCTTTCATTTCAGCTTAAAAACCTCCCTTGAGCAATTCCAGTAACATAGGGTTATTGGTGGTGAATTCCCTTAGCTTTAGTTTATCTAGAAATGTTTTTTTCCCCCCCTCATTTATGAAGGACAGCTTTTCCTGATCAGCTGTTTCTTTCTTTCACCTTGTTACCCTACTCTCTCCTGCCCTTCAGGGTTTCTGCTGACAGATTATAGAACTCTATTATGTGATATGTTTTTTATATCTTTCTTCTTTCATAATTTTTTGTCATTGATTTTTGATAATTTGATTATGATGAATCTTGATTAACTGCTCTGTAGGTTGAATTTGATTGGAGTTCTCTAAGTTTTCTGTGCCAGGATATTGGCATCTTTCCCTGGATTTGGGAAATTTTCTGTCATTATTTCTTTAAGTGTGTTTTTTTTTTTTGGGGGGGGGGTTCCTTTTCCTGTCTCCTCTTCTCCTCAAAATCCTATTATAAAAATATTAATTCTCTTGATGGCTTTCCATATCATTTTTCTTTTCTTTTCTTGCAGTGTTAGGGATTGAATCAAGGGCTAGTTGCTGAATCTAGCCTTGAACTTGTGATTCTCCTGCCTCAACTTCCTGAGTCTCTGGGATTACAGATGTGCACTACCATGCCTGGCTTTCCTTAATCCTTTGCAATGTTTGTGTTCTCCCACTGTTGTTTGTATATTTGAGAAAGCAGCAGGTATCCTTTTTTTTAATATTTTTATTTTAGTTATAGGTGTACATAATACCTTTATTTTTATGTGGTGCTGAGGATCGAACCCAGTGCCTCGCATATGCTAGGCAAACGCTCTACCACTGAGCCACGACTCCAGCCCCACAGCAGGTATTCTTTGACAGAAACAGACTTTCAATATTTATTCTTTCCAGTTCTTTTTTTATATATAAGTATTTAAATTTTATACATAACTACAGTTATAAGTTCATTTCCGAAGAAATTAAAATAAGTATAGAGAATACTGGGAAGAGCGACAATTTATAGTGTCACTATCTGGAAAGACTGCTGATTGAATGCATTTAGGTGGAAGGCCTAATATTAAATACATTGGTATTATTACAGAGCATTTTTTTTCAACTCATAGAGAAAGTAGGAGAGCCATTATGGAGATATATATGTATATGTATTCAGCCTGATTCATGTCAAAGTGCACCTGTCTTCTTTATCATAAAAGAATGACATTCATATTTATTTCAATTTTATCAAATAAATGTGTAGATTCTGCAATATTCATTAAAAATTGAGAAGGAAATAATCCACAAGAAGTGGAAAGATTAAATTTACAGCGTGCTTAATTTAAGACAAAAATACATATACTGCCTCAGGGTCAACCTATAAATGTAATTAATAAACATTTTATTAAAAGCTTATGTTCTCTGATCTGTGAGAAGAACAGAATGGGATGCTGAATAAATACTGTGTTAGAATATTTCCAGCTACTCTAGAGATAACCTTAAGTCTTGGTGGCTTACTTTAATAGGAAGTTTCTTTCTCTTATTGTGTCATAAGAATTTTTGATGGGCGGTCAGGTTAGGGAGTGAGAGTTCTCTCTTTCATATGACTTTGGCTATAACTCAGCTATGAATATGCCCAGTACACTAGGCTAGGTTAGGGAAGGGAGCACAAGTCAATGTCCTTGACAGGATTCCCTAAACTGCATGACATGTGTTACTTCCTGCCTTCTTTATTAGAATGTGTGTATTTTGAGAAATGGAGGAACTCTAGCCTTGGAGTCAAGACAACCTGGAGCTTTGTACTATTTTTTCTACTTTACATCAACATAGGCAGGTCATTTAAACTTTGTATGCATTGTTTCTCATCCATGACATTATAGCTGTATGTCCGAATAATAAGAACAGTTTCAGTTCTAATAGTCACTTATGTTTTCATCTATCTAAAAATCTTCTCTACATTTCCCCAAACTGTATCTTTTTCTTCCCAACCACAGAGTTAAACTACATTTCTCATCTTCCCTTGCAGTTAGGGATCTACACAGTCACATTAGGGGATAGGGTTTCAACACATGAAGTTTTGTTTTGTTTTGTTTTGTTTTGGGAGGGCACAGTTCTATTCACAGCAGTAACCAATATGTAAAAATAAGAAATGTTCACATAAGAGTTCACATTTCTGGTTTTCTGTACAAAACAGCAGAATCTGACCATATCGGACTTCTCTCAGTACATTAAAAACGATCTTTTAACATTGAGGCCATGACATACTCTTTGGAGACATGCTCTCTCCAATTCACCACAGTGCCCACCTTATTATACCTACTTTGGCACTTTAAGCATTTAATTTTGATATCCCTGAATATAAGGTACTCAAAAAATGAAAGTAGACTGCCGAATTGCATTTTTGTGACACAGACATTAGCATCATGGGACACTTAGGAATTCACTCTCAGAATTGTGTTATTGTAGCTGCAGTATTTCATTCTTCCATGTCAGCCTTCCACATATCTCACTTCTCGAACACACTACCTTTGAAAACTCAAGTCATAAACACTGGGTTCATGTGCACCAGCTACCACATCTTGAAGATTCTCCAGAATTGGGTGAAGGAGGTAGTTCAGGCATACACATGGAAAAGGACACGATTAAAAGTCTCAGTATATTGGTATAAAGTTTTAGCTACTTCAAAGAAGATCTAACTAGATCAGATTATTATAAGATTCTAAGACTTTTGGCATGGACTGCATGTAGATCGAAAGGCCTCATTTTAATATGTCTTTGAGCCTCAGTTTCTTTATGTCTAAAATGAAAACATTTGAAATATCTAGCCAATATAGTTGTGCAAAGATTAAATGACCTGCTACATATAAACCTAAAATAGTGCCTGAAATATAGCGAGAACTAACATTTTTGATTAGTTGGGAATAGTATATCCCAGAAGTTGAGTCAATTCCATTCTCATTTGTATTCTGTATCCTTCACTTCTTGTTCAAATGAATTAGGTCAATTGTTAACATTGCAGTTTCTTTGTGTACAATAAGCAGTAAAATGTGTCAATATTATTAGGTTGTACAAATATGCAGTGAGACAAAAGCAATATAAAGATCCTAGTACAATGTTTGGAATGACAAGTACTTAATTTAAAAAAGTACATATGTAAAATAGGTGATTGTAGAATGTAAATTTCTAACATCTTTGGAAAATCTCCACTGAACTGAGTGGTCAGATTTAAAGAGTAGATACTTGATCAGTGTGCCTTTATAGAGTGAGAAAAAGAATTTAAAAGTATGATGTCCTCTTAAACCACATCCATATTTTATTGTTTGAATCAATTAAGATAAGTAAGACTTAAAGTGTATAGCATTTATCTTGTGTAAAGTATCAATATGGTATTTCAGGAATTTAGCCAAAAGGGAAAAAATGGTGTTATAAATATTTTTGAATGTGTTATTACTTACATTGACAATATATTAAGAAAATCTTCTCTTGGGGATTTTCATATTCATTGCCATGAGGCAAATATTGACTAAGATGTTTGTCAGTGTTCGATTTGAAGTATGATCATTTTTGCTAATTATTGAAATAAGCTGTTATGATGAATGTTTATCATTTTAAAAAACATTTCATGATAATTGTCAATTGAAAATTGAGGCATATTTTTCCAGAAACAAATATCATTACCTAACATTTAATAATAGTTTGCCATATTTCTGTAGATCTTGTTTACACATTTTTGGTGTTTTCAAGATCTGGCTACAATGTAATGTACACTTGGAGGAGAATCTATTTATTAATTAGTTTTTGTTATTGAGGATTGAATGCAAGAGAGCTTTACCACTCTGCTAAATCCCCAGCCTTTTTTATTTTTTGAGACAGGGTCTTGCTAAGTTGCTGAAACTGGTCTTGAGTTTGCAATCTTCTTGCCTTAGACTCCAATGTCATTGGGGTTACAGATGTTCTCCACCATGCTCAGAAAGGAGGAGGATATTAAAAATACAGAAGGCCACCTGGACTCTACTGTTAAGAGTTTATTATTCATCAGGAAATGAATCAGAAATCTTTATTTATCAAAGACATGCCAGATGATTTCAGTGATCTTCTGAATTTGGGAAATGCTAATCTTTTCACCTAATACTGTTTTATTTCAGATCTAAAAATACAGCATAAGAAATTTTCAAAAATCATTGCAAAGATTCACATATATTTTCCAGTAATGTGTGTGTAACTGTGAATCATTTTGGAGGGATTTTTATTATCTGTAACAGTAACAATATTAATAATTATAGAAACCGGGAACGGTGGCGCAAGCCTGTAATCTCAGCACCTAGGGAGGCTGAGACAGGAGAATCGTGAGTTCAAAACCAGCTTCAGCAATGGTGAGGCACTAAGCAACTCAGTGAGACCCTTTCTCTACATAAAACACAAAATAGGGTGGGGATGTGGCTCAGTGGTCGAGTGCCCCTGAGTTCAATCTCCAGTACCAAAAAAAAGTAATAATAATTATAGAAATAAAAATCTTAAGAAAGCTTAGTTTAATATTTTGATATAAAATTAATTAGTATATACTAAGTGAAAACTTTCCTTTGAAATCTATTGTTGAATGATATTTATGCTTTAATTTCTCTCTTTTAAGCTGGAGTTCTCACAGTATGTTTGCAACTCATGATGCATTTATGGAACAATATCCTAAAATATTTCAGCACGAAAAACCCAGATTGCCTAAAATTTTCAAACAGGAGGAAGAAAGGTAATAGTGTCTTCTTTTGAAAGCAAAGTTTGTGTGTATGTGTGTGTAGCTTGCATGCACAAATGGAACTAAAAAATAATGAAAATGTTTGGTCAGTTACCAGTCCTGCATGCTGGGGAGCAATCAAGGAAACAGACTGGTAGGTAAGGGTAGATCAATTTTCTTGCTGAGCAAAAATATTCGTCCACTGCTGAGGAGCATAGTTATTTAAACCATTTGTCAAAGTATTGCTCCCTTTTATTAAAGAATTGCAGTGTTTATGAAAGGAATTAAAGTACCTGATAGCATTTCATGAGAAACTTTCCCACAGAAATGGAGGATATGTGGAGGTATGTTCTGTATCCATGAATGACCCACCGTCACAGGGCAACTGAAGGTATTTGAGAAGCCCACTTGATTAGGCTCCTGCTTCTACATGGGCCAGTAGTTTATGCATTTTTAAAAACCAAGAGTGGGATACTTAAGTATGTTGCAGAAAGTGTGATAGCCTTCCTGGAAAAGGATGAAGATGAGTTACCAAATGACATGTAATGGCCCCAGTGGAATCGTAAGGTTCTTACATCATCAGCACAGAATCAAATACAAAAAGACTTCTTTCTGCTTGGACAACATTCCCATAGCAGCTCCTTTTACATCTGGTAGTGAGTATGCAAAGCCCCTCTTGGTGCTACTCTAGTAGAAACATCTTTCTACACCCTCAGCTACCCAGTACAGCATTCCTCAACCCGTTTGTATAACTTCTGTTGCCATATCCATATGATTGTATCTCACTTGTCTGTTTACTAGTGTGTATTTGTATTTTTTTTTTTTTGGTACCAGGGATTGAACTCAGGGTACTCAACCACTGAGCCACATCCCCAGCCCTATTTTGTGTTTTATGTAGAGACAGGGTCTCACTGAGTTGCTTAGTGCCTCGCCATTGCTGAGGCTGGCTTTGAACTCACGATTCTCCTGTCTCAGCCTCCCTAAGTGCTGGGATTACAAGCGTGAGCCACCGTGCCTGGCTTGTATTTGTATTTTTGACATCTAGCAGAGGCACTGACACATAATTGGGATTAATAAGTATGTGTGTGTGTGTGTGTGTGTGTGTGTGTGTGTATTATCCCTTTACTGGCTCTATGGAGTTGATCAAAAATGTGTTCTGATTTATTTATATTAACAATATAAAAATAAAAACTCAAACAAAATTATTATAACAAATGTGTTCCTAGGGCTTGGAGGATATCAGAATAGCAGGCACCAACCTATTTCGTTATCCTACACTTCTCTTAATTTAGAAAACTCATAAAAATCAGACATTCAAATAAAATGTTTTTCATAACCTTATCTACCATCTGAATCAAACTCCATCCTCCATGGCAAGACTGCCTAGAACCATCATACAAAGCTTATACTGTGATTTATCCAATTAACCTCACTCTACATGAATTTCTAAAAAAATATTTTATACTATTTGATTCCAAGTATACTTAATTTCTAATCTTATTGATCAGATTGAGACTTAAAAATTTAGCTCTGTCCATCAAGCAAAGGACCAGGAGTATTTATGGATAGCTGAAATGTCCATCTTGTCCTCAAGTTTCTTCATTAAGCTACCACCAAGGATCTATTCCTTTTGGTTGAGAATTCTTTGGGAAAACAGCAGGGAGGAGGACTAGTGGCTTTAAACACCTTTGGTAATGGAATACCATACCTTTAAGAAAAAATGACTGAGATCCTAAATTTTTATTAACAGTCAAATTATGGTTTAAAATGTAGAACTAAAGTGTGGGGTAGAAAATATGCAGAGTAGGGAAATGCACAATATTGATTGATTTGTCTGCTTTAAGTTCCAGAGAAGCCAATCAAATTGGCTTAAGATGCAAGGGGAATTTTAAAAGTCACTCAGTTTTCCTCCATATGGCCACCTCATCTTTGTCGAATTGGTTTAATTTTCACATGCTACGTGGTCTAGACAGACAGGATTTATTTTTTAATAGTCCTGGAAGAAGTGCATTGAAATCTCTTGTTATAATCCATTTCTGGATCGCTACAGTCCTCTGATTTGCCAGTCTTAAATTACATGCTGGTACCCATAGAATGAAGAACATAGTTGATACTAAATAGAAGCATTTAGGATAAAGGTAAGAGAGCAAGTAGAATCTTAAAAGAAAATTGAGATATCATTAACTGGAAAATGGTGAATGAATACATGACCCTTGTTGAAAATTTCTTGAAGACACACAAGTCAACAGGAAGTTGAACAAAAGGTTGAATGGAAAAAATGGCAGTGAGCTTTGAAATCAAATATAAAACGAGAGAAATTATTCACAAACTTTTTCTGACTATAGTTCCGTAGGATAAGTTACTAACAGAGGGAAAAAAGTTAATCATTTAAAAGTTAAACAACAGCAAATAACCAAAACCTAAAAATATTCCCCTAAACAACTATTGCTTTAGACATGAAATCAAAATTTCATTTTATTTTTTGAATATGATCTCTAAAGCACAAACAACAAAACCAGAAGCAAATAGATTTACATCAAACTAAATAGGCTTTGCAAAACCAAGGGTGCAATCAAGAAAGGGGGAACAACCAATGGATTGGGAGAAAATATATACAAACCATATATCTGATACAAGAATTTAGTATCCAAAATACATGGGGAACTTGACTCAAGAGCAAGAATAAAAGCTTGATCAAAAAATGGGGAAACAATCTCAAAAGAAGACAAATTAAAGACATTTGATATAATTTGGTGTCTGCCTTATGATAATGTATGCAATAATGTATTGAAAAGGCAAAATGGTAATTTTTATTTTTCAGCTAGGAAAACAGTCTAAACATAATACATATATGTTCAATTGAACTAAAATAAAATTTTATAAAATATATTTCATAAAATATTTAAGAAAATTATGAATCTCCTCTAAGCTTAGCTTGCAAGGGTCTCATGAAATATTTTATATATATATATATATATATACGCACACACACATATATAATTTCAGATATGTATATCTGAAATTCATACACACATGGATAGTGAGAATAAAACTCAGAATTTTTCAAAGAGATAAAATTAATGCTGAATTATATATCTTAGAGTAAATGCCTATACTATCAAAATTATTCATCAACAGCCTTCACCTATTATCTTATATTCAACACTTTATAATTCTTTTAACTCAAATATCATGTCACAGCCATGATACAAGTAAGGCAAATGCCTGGCTCTAGGCAGCTGACAAGAATTCCCGATGTCAGAGCACTTGTTAGATATTAAAGGAATACAGTCATGTGCTAGGAGAGACAAATGTTTCATGAAAGTATTAAATACACTTGGAGTAATGCCTTATTAATGAAAATAAATGACCTGGCCAAGACATTGGGAGCAATAATTCTATTTGAGCAACAATTTAAGATCAGGGCAAGAATGGGGTCAAAGATAGTTCAGAACTCTCATCATTATATAAAATTTATTTTATTCATGGATCATTTACAAGGTAAAATTTTGGTATAGTCACAGATGAAGAAAAAATAAAGAGGAACTGTAATTAAAAAAAATAACATTTAATTTTGATCCAGAACACTTGGGTTTGAGTATTTGTTTTGCCCAATAGCAGCAACATGACTTTGGAGAAGTCTTTTAAGATGGTCTTGACTTGGTATTTATTCAGAAAATGAGAACAATATTAATATGCTACCTCAGAGTTACGCATTGAAAGAGCTTTAAATTATATGAGCTCTTGCAATCATACACTATAGATGGCAATGATATTTTATGTGTAATATACATTTGTCAAGAAGTTATTTCTTTAAAGCAGATTAAACAACAATAGGAAAAAATGCAAACTGCAGATTATATAAAATACTATGGGCTGGGGATGTAGTTCAGTGACAGGACACTTGCCTAGGTTGTGAGAGACCCTAGGTTCAATCTGTAGCACCAAAAGGAGAAAAAAACATGTTTATAGTGGGTTGCACAATTAAATGACTTCCATATTACAATGAGAAGATAGAATTAACAATGTTATCCTTATATGAATTCACAATGATGATACCAACTGAAATATCTGTTCCCAATAAACATAATGATTATTGCTTTTTTAGGAACAAAAAAATCTGATTGCCATAGCCCTCAATATTTTAAGAAATTTTAATTCATTAGAGATGGGCATAGTTCCAGATTGATATCTAGAGTCTATATTTGGAAGATTATAATTATTATAAATGTTCTAATTTGAATAAAATTCTAGTTTTTATGTAAATAGGGAGCCATTCTGCTTGTAAGTTATTCTATACTAATTTTAGAACAGTTTTGCTCAACAATTAGAATTTTACTATCTCTTTTTATATTTTAATGTGCTTGTGAGTGACATATAAGAGGCTTGGAAATATCCAGATTATTTTCTGAGATCTCCACCTACATAAAGGTAGAAAAGTAATGCAGTTACGAAGGAAAATATGGGTGTTCAGAGGTAGTTGAGTGGTAGAGTGCTTGCCTGGCATCTGAGGCCCTGTTCAAGTCCCAGAACTGCACACATACACACGCAATGTGGAAAATTGTGTGCTTATATTTTTTAAATGTAATTATAATTTTTTACTTTTCAAACTTTCCACTTAAAAATCAACACTGCTGGTGATTTCTGTCCAGAATATGTAAACTAAAACCAAATCTATTTGTATTTGAATAATTACTCAAATTCACATTCTCTTAATTTTGATAGTGCTCAATATTATGATGAGAAGTAATTATAAAGTCTGAGAACTCTGGATTAAGATGGGAAGTTATGTTTATGATTTTAATGCATAAGGAAAAAACCTCTGGTATCAATAAATCTTAGGATTTTGTGTAACACTGGGTAATAAAACCACAGTGTCCTATATTACATTAAGCTCTTTCATTAATTATTGCAACTATTATTAAGTATCTACCATATAGCAGGCATTGTGCTGGGACAGAATAAGATGAATGTGGCTTTTAGGTTTTAAGCAATGGTCATGCTAATAATTTTTAAGCACAATAATTTATATTTAAGAATTTATCTTTCAGGTTTCAGATTGTCCCATTTATTAGTGCAGACTTTTGGCTAGAAATAGAAATCCAATTCAAAGGAACATAAGCAATCAAAAAAGATTGCCTGTTGGCTTACCTAATCAGCCAAAGGAAGGGTAAAGCTGGCCTTATGGAAGATGAGACACAAGATGTGGACTGTGTGTAGACTCTATTTCTCATCCCTGCTTATCTCTGTAGTTTCTTGTTCTCTCTTGCTGCTTGTGAAATTTCTTAGCATAGGAGGAACATGACCATGGAAGCCTTGGGCTTGTTGTAACAGTACTGACATAGGAGAAAAAGGGAATTTGTTTCCTCAGAATAACCCAGGAAAAAGATTGGCTTAGACTGGGCCACATATCTGCCCAATGGCACAAAATCTATTTGTAGAAGAAATGGGAATGGAGAGGCACCTTACATAAAGAAAATAGCTACTATACACAAGGACTGCACTCCTGGGCATAAAATTAAATTAGTACATATAATAGTAATAGTTATTTAAAAAATGTTGCATTGTTTTCTTCAACAAATTTTATATCCACACTTTTTAAGTAAGAGAAGACATCAATTTTTTTCACTAATTATTATTTAAGTCATATTAGTTTCCGGGGTAAAAGGAAACCTAAGGAAATTATAGTAGTTGAGGAAACAAATAAAAATAAGCCTTCACAGAATTGTGGAGAACTATGTTAAAGATGTATCCATTCAAAATGTGGCTTTTGGAGGTATAAATTATAGTATTTGCAAAGAAGCCTGCCTAATTGCTATAATCTTATTTGACTTTCATAAAATGTTACTAGATATTGATCATTTTAGTTCCAGAAAAGATTAGTCAGTTAAAAAAATGAGTTTTTAAAAATTCAGATAAACATTGAAAAGAATTTTTACTTGACTTAGAGATGAGTGTCTTTGTTTAGTTGGTAGACATTAAGCAATATGTTTACAAATGAGGATAACTTTGCCCAGAGGATGTAGACCAAAAATAATGTGGCAGATGCTGAGGGATAGCCATCAATATAGCTAAATGGTTATCTAGGATATTTCTTTCAAGATATTTGTATTTACTAATTTAATCAAAATGGAAGCTGCTAATTTTTAAGAAAATGTGAAAATATGATACCAGATACATTCTGTAAATAAGTTTTATAGAGTTGAAATGAGAAAAAGTAAAAAAAGAAAAATAAATTTGATTTCTAACAAATCTACATGTTTCTTAAATTGTATACTTCATAAAATCAACATCATTTTATTTAAGGCATACAAGTAAAGAGAAAGGAAAAAGATAAGAATAATTTTTAACATAAATTGAATGCTTGAGAAAACATCAAATGCAGTAGTAAAAAATAATGATACCTACCTCAAAATGGTACATTTCTAGTACAGGAAAACGTTGTAAATGAGAGCCATATACAATTAACCTCCACTAACTTACCAGATAAAATGTATAAGAACTCTTTTTTCAAAAGAAAAATTCTGATCAGT
>PVHX01020792.1:0-14198 GCA_004024805.1 Geosciurus inauris
AGCAATGGAAAAGAGTGGCAGGAAATGAGGCTGAAAATGAAACTGGTGCCTAAACCATGCAGAACTTTATAGATCCTCTTAAGGCTTTACAACTTTATCCAAAGGGCAATTAAAGATTTTTTAAAGATCATTCTGATAGCATTGTGGAGACTAGATCTTGTAAGGAGTAAGATTATGGTCAAGATTCTACTTATGAGTTATAGTGTCTGGCACAAAGTAGGTATTAGTAAATTTTTTGATTGAATAAAATGATATTGCTATTACAGTAACAGGTTGTAAACAATGGTAGCTTGGATCAGGATAGTAGCAGTTGAAATGTAAATAAGTGGATGAACTAGAAATATATCTAGGAAGTAGAACTGATAAGGGCTTTGCAATTGATAGGATGTGGGGCAAAGTGAGGAACAGGGAGGATTCAGTCCATAATTCCTAGTTTTGTCTATTTATTTAGATAAAGAATATTGGAGATGGAGTAGCAGTGGTAAGGAGAATATTAATTACATTTTAGAATTGTTGATTTTGATGTCTCATTGTATGTCAGCACATTTTATATGATATATGATATTTAGTTAATTGCACAAGGATTCCTTGAACAGAGTAGAGCCTAATGATTTGATACATGTGTTATGGCATCAGTCTGAGTCTAAACCCAGTTCTTCCATTTCCTAGCTGTATGAATTTTTTTTCAAGTTGCTTAAACTTTTTGTGCTTCATTTTTTCTTATCAATTGGTGCAAATAATAGTGCCTACTTTGTAGGGTTTGTAATGGTATGATCTCAGCTAGTTTTTGATACATATTTTTTGGTAAAATGCCAGTTTAGATGTTGCTGTGAAAATATTTTTAGATGTGATTAACATTTAGTCAGTGGACATTGAGCAAAGCAGGTTATCCTCTATGTGTGGGTGGTACCTATCCAACGAGTTGAAGGAATGAAGAGGAAAGAAGAAGTGAAGAGACAGAAGAAATTCTGCCTCCAGATTGCCTTCATACTCAAATCTGCAACATCTAACTCTTCCCTGACTCTCCAGTATGCTAGCCTGCCTTGCAGAAATTGGACTTGCCAGCTCCTGCAATTACATGAGACAATTCCTTAAAGTACATTTGTTTCTCTGAAATCTCTGACTAATACAAGGTTGTTTTGAGGATTAAATGAGTTAATCTATCTAAAGTACTCAGAATAGTTCTTGGTCCACAGTAATATCTAAGAATGTGCTTTTATAGCTCAATTCACAAAAGCTAAACTGTGGAACCAACCTAGATGCCCTTCAACAGATGAATGGATAAAGAAACTGTGGTATATATACACAATGGAATATTACTCAGCAATAAGAGAGAATAAAATTATGGCATTTGCAGAAAAATGGATGGAGTTGGAGAATATCATGCTAAGTGAAGTAAGCCAATCTCAGAAAACCAAATGCCAAATGTGCTCGTTGATAAGTGGATGCTGATCCATAATGGGGGGAATGACACGGGAACAATGAAGGAACTCTGTTCACAGGGCTGTAAGGGAGGAGGAGGCCTGCGGACAGTAAAGGTGGTGGGATATGATGGTCATCATAGTCCTAACTTTATGTATGACTGCATGTATGTTGTGACTCTATATAACTTACAACCAGAGAAATGAAATGTTATCCTCCATCTGTGTACAATGAACCAAATTGCACTCTGATATCATGTAAGCCTAAATAGAACAAATAAATAAATTAAAATATGAAAAAAATGTGCTTTTATTATTTATTCATGCTGAGTCTTCTACTTGGACCACATCCCCTGTATCCTCACTGGGTGAACTCACCTTTTTTTTTGGTACTGGGGATTGAACTCAGGGGCACTCAACCACTGAGCCACATCCCCAGCACTATTTTGTGTTTTATGTAGAGACAGGGTCTCACTGAGTTGCTTAGCGCATCACTGTTGCTGATGTTGGCTTTGAACTCACGATTCTCCTGTCTCAGCCTCCCTAATTGCTGGGATTTCAGGCTTGCACCACCGCGCTCGGCTTGAACTCACCTTTTGAGGCTTTGTTCCTACATTACTTTCACTCATCTATCAACTCTTTTCTCCCAAAGATTAAGGGAATTTATTTGGGAATAGAAGTGTGCTGCAATGTGAATAGCAGAGTATTATAACAGGAATATGCATGCCATAGTAAACATTTGGGCATAATCAAACAGATTGAACGAAAGGGAAATTTCCAAAGGCGAAAATGAGGATTATATCAGATATTCTGAAACAGTAATCCTTGGTTACAATGAATAATAACAAGAGTGGCATCAGTCTAAGATTGAACAGTTGTCAGGAATCATCTATCTGCAATTTATATGCTACACAATTGCTAATACAACTAGGCAAGGAAATAGGGATATGAACACTGTCCGCAGACCCAAATTCACCATCTCATGAGGAGATAGATATGTTAATACAGTCAATAAAGTAATTTTTCTAGTGATGGTGTCACAATCAGTAAGGCAAAGCTAATAAAACAAAATCCAAAATTTTAGTAGCTTAACACAAAGGCTATTTCTTCCTCATGCTCTATGTCCAATGTGAGTTAGCACAGCGTCTGGCTTATAGTAGGTACTTAAGCCAGGATGATGGAGATTCCATCTCAACCCATGCTTCCGTGTTCACTCAGGCTGGAAAAAATGTTTTGACATAATCTCTCATTGATGCTTAAAGCTTCTTATTACACATTATAGACCAATCAAAGCACCAGTCACACTAATTTCAAAGGGATAGCATGTTTCTGGAAAGGAAAAGACCTATAAATATTTGATGAACAATACCAATAATGACTTCCATAGGAAGTCAAGAATGCATAAGAGAAGATGCTTTTGGAAGCCATTTGTGACATTCTCATGATGCAAGCTTGCCATCTAGAGAGTTTCCTATTCTTCTCTCATGTCCCTCATATTTATGTCTGTGCTAACACTTGTTTAATACTCTAATTGTCTTTGGCCTTGTTTTTCTCTCTAGCTAGTCTGGGAGACTTTCAGGAAATAGGGTAGAAAAAATAATTTCATAGAAATCAAACTGTTCTGTAGGGATTTCTTCATAGACAATTTTGGAGATTTCTTAAGTCTCTGTATGAACCAATAGTCTGTTAGCCTGCCTCCCTGTGAAATCCCACTGGGTGACCTCTCACAAATTTAACTACCTCTCTGAGACATGGTTTTCCCATCTTTAAAATAGAGAAAATAACACCTGCTTCACAGGGTTGTTGTGACCTTTTTAGTGAGATAGTGTATATCAAAACACAACACAATGTATGTTCTACAATGGGGGATTTAAGTCATATTATCCTAATTAGATTATAAAAGTTTTGGAGATATTCTAAATATGCAACAGTTGTAAACTGTTTAGAAATGAAATAGGCAAAGTAACTACTAGAAGATGCAAGTTTATTTGGGGAAAATGGGATAAAGTGGGTAAGAGTAGAAATAAAATTATATTATTCATTAAAATAATGTGAATCTCTCTGTGTCTCATTTTCTTTGTCTGTGAAATGATGGAATCAATACTATCAGACTTGCAATGTTATTGATTTATTCTTCCATTTGAGAAATATTTATTGAGAACTTCCTATTTTCCAGACACTGTTCTTGGCTCTGTGAAAGTAGTAGTAAACAAGACAGGCATAGTCCCTTCCCTCACAAAAATTAAAATCTAGTTTTCACTCTATAAATAGTTTTAAATGACTTTGTACATCATTCTATATCTCATGGTTTTATTTGGAAAAGAAAAGATCAGTCATAGATGCAATTACAGGGCTTTTTTTTGTTTGTTTTTTGTTTTGTTCCAGAGATTAACCCAGGGACGCTTAACCACTAAGTCACACCCTCAGCCTTTGTAAAAATATTTTTTCATTTTGAGACAAGATCTTGCTAAGTTGCTGAGGCTGACTTTGAACTTGTGATCATCCTGACTCAGCCTCCAGAGCACTGGGACTGCAGGTGTGTGCCACCATAGTTGTTGACATTTGTTATGATTTTTCAAAATGTTTTTTTAGTTGTAGATGGACACAATACCTTTGTTTACTAATTTATTTTTATGTGGTGCTGAGGATTGAACCCAGTGCCTCACATGTGTGAGGCAAGTGCTCTACCACTGAGCTACAGTCTCAGCCCCTTGTTAGTGTTTTGAATGCTCAAGTGTCCAGGCATATGTGCTTTACCTTGTTTGAACATGAACAGCTGAATTTATCAGGATTTTGGATGAGTTTTTACACTGAGAAATATTCTTGGTAACCGGAGAGGTAACTGTTTTTTTTAAAATCAGCAAGGTTGAAATGTTTCTTCTTAATCATGTTTATTTATAGGGAAAAGAGCTGGGGCTACATGGCACCTGGACTATGCTATGGAACAGAAAATAAGTGAGTTAATGCCAATTGATTCTGCAGATATTTCAAATGACAATTTACTATACTTCAGTGTGAAGCATCTGGGGTATAGATTATGGGCAGAGGGAGTGTAATATGAAGACAGAGATCCTTCCCTATTAATGTACTGGGTGTAGAAAGGGATAAACATGAATTAAGGTCACTGACAAGTGCAGAGACTATTAGAAAGATCTACAAGGTCAGAGAAAGGGATCTGAAATGTTAAGTAAAATAGAAAAGAAGAGAAAAATAGAACCCTCCTTCTACAGGTTCTTTGTCTGTCCAATATGGGATTGGGTGGGGGTGAGGGCTAGAAGAAGCTTTATAGAGAGGTGTAAAACTTGATTAGGACTGGAGGAGTTGAGAGACTTAGAACTCTTAATTTGAAATTATAAGCTGAATATATTTTCTCCATTTAAACTGAAAGGTTAAAACTAATTTAGTTGGGAGGATTCTTTTTCCTATTCTTCCTCCTCCTTCTTTTTCTGCTTCTGCTTGATTATGAAAATGTCAAGATCAAGAGTTTCTTTCTGATTAAGGGAAGGGGGTTTAGGTGGGTAGGGACAATAGAAAGAAATGTGGCCTGACTCATGGTGCCTTTTAGGCTTGGAGGAATTATGAATAGGGATATTTGAGAAAGGTATAATGGTATTCAACAACAACAACAAAAATGTCATGAGCTTTTGACTTTGAGATGGTGGGATACAAATTATACCATGCTGATATGGTTCTAATAGGATGCATTTCATGGTTTACAGATTGATTTAATTAGTTATTTTAAGCATAGTGTAGAGAAATTATCATTGATAGGTTTAGTCATTATTGTGATATACTGTGTTAGCAAGGCTGACTCACCTGTTAAATAACCTCCATAGTGATGATTCTGTTCCTGTCATCTAAATGGTCTATAAACTTAGTGAAACAGGCTCAGATTCCCTTTCTTTTCTCCCATGGAAATGATTTGTACCCTGAATCAAATTTACTGAGAAATGTGAGCCAAGTGTAGTTTCTCTCAGAGCTCAGCACTTGGAAGGGATGTTCTCTTGAGCAATTGGATTACTTTTATTATATGGATGGTAAAAAATGTATAATTAGTTATGTTTTCCCTGTTTGCAATTTCTGCTAGGAAGTTCAGGGTCAAATTTATGACCAACCTCTAGCAAATTTATAGTATATCACAGCTTGTGTTTTACTTAACTTCATCATTGGATTAATCTTATTACTTCTCTTTCTTTTCCCCTTTCTCCATTTTTCTTATTTTACTCATATGTTATGATGTATATGGTTCCAGAATCTACTAAAATTTCCATGTGGAACAAGGTAGGCTTAACCTAAATCATTATTGGGATTTAGGTTAATGTATTCATTCAGTGATATACTTTTTATCATTATGTTTAACCCAGAAAGCATCATAACAATATATCACAGATGACAGAGAAATTCCTTTCAAAACAGATTATATGTATCCATGTGAAGCTCAAAAATGTATGTGGAAGCAGAAGAGCAAGGAAAGTAGGTAGATAGGGATGGCAGAAAATAGAGAGGGAGGAGGAAAGGAAGGCTAGATGAAGAGATGCATAGGTTAGATGTAACTTGGTAAGTAGTTAACTTTAACTTTTCCTAGACTTACTTCTCTCTCTAGAGTCAATAGTCTTCAGGATATAACTACCCACCATGAAGAAATACCTTGAAAATTAGTATCTTTCTGCATTCAGCCAACCCATCCCTTGAGGAACAAGTTATTTCTGCAGATGCCCATTTCTGGATCCTGCATTCATAACTTCACTCATTCCTTTTCGAATAAACTCAGGCCCTTGTATGAAGAGAAAAACTCTCAAAACAGGGAATTGGAATAAGCTGTCTACTAAGACATTTATAAATGAGGTGTGAATGCTTCTTCAGGGAAAGAGGTATTATTGAGATCTATCAAAGAATTGACTGATGAAAGATCCCAGCTGTGGAGTAGCTAGAGATAGAGGAGGAGGGATTACAAAAAACAAAAACAAACAAAACAAAAACAAGGAATGATCTCCAATTTGGTGTCTATCACCAAGTTTTAAAACCTCTTTCTATTATTAGATTGTTGAGTGAATTTAGGTACAACAGTTTTCATCTCTGAACCTGTTTCTTCATCTGGGAAATGGGGATTAAATTAAATAGTTCCAACAGACTTCCCCACTTTGGCTTTCTATGGATAGTATGGTATATAGAAAAGAGAAATGACCTCGAATTAGTATTGGTGGGTTCTGTTCCTGGCTTTGCCATTTATTTTGTTAGTAACACTTGATAAATCCTTTGCATTCTGTGAGCCTTGGTTTATCCATTGATAATATTAATAATAGGACTAGATGGCCTTTTAGAACACTTCTAATTCTAATGTGCTACCAGTAAAGATTAGATTATTAGAGCTGGGATTGTAGCTCAGCGGTAGAGTGCTTGTCTCGCATGCGTGAGGCCCTGGGTTCGATCCTCAGCACCACATACAAGGCAATAAAATTAAGACATTGTGTCCATCTATAATTAAAAAAAAGATTAGATTATTAGATAACAGTATTCCAAGCATGCCTAACCCAGATCCAGCTTAGAATTGTGTTTAGTACCTGGGCAATAGGAACACAAAGAAGTCTCCTCTTTGCCTCTTCAGTCCCTTGTTTTAGCTATGTCAAATGACAATGACAGATATTCCCTAAAAGGAACCCCCACTAAAAATATAGTCTAGTCCATTATAAACCCTTGATCAAACTTTCTTTCACTCCAGAAGCCCAGGTCCCAGCCACTCCAGATTAATCTATAGCTCAGAATAGAGGTTCTACTTATCTCACTTGTTGCCATCTATCACTGTTGCTTTAACCCTCAAGCATAATGAAGACTCATCTTGTTGCAGTCCCTATGGAAAACAGAAATAAGCTCCTAAAAATTAAAAATAAAATGATTCTGTAATTCTACTTCTGGATATATCTCCAAAATAATTCCAAATAAGATTTTAAAGAAATATTTGCACTTTCATGTTCATTGTAGTATTATTCACAAAAGCTATGATATGGAACGTAAATGTTCATAAATAAAATGTGATATACACATCAAGGTAATATTATGCAGACATTAAAAATTGATCCTGTCTGCCATAATATGGATGAACCTCAAGGTCTAAAAATCTTATGGGATTGGATTCAGAATAGGTTATTGTACTGGGAAAACTCTGGTACACTGGTAGAAGAGTATGTGCCTTATATAATATGAAAGAAGACCATACTGAGGTTCCCTTAAAATATATTTTTATAACTAGCCTTTCACAGTACTTGGAATTTTAATCACTTCAATTCAAAGATGCCAATTTCTGCAAATATCCTCTCCCAATTTTATTTATTCAGTTACTACCTATAGGCTAACTATTTCCCTCATCTGGAGATTCAGTCCTGGGCTGTGACACTGTTGTAAGTTTTATGAAGATAAAGAATATGTTCTATACCTCCATTGGTATACTAAACCTAACTATTATCAGAAAAAAATCTGAAGCAACCCTAGACTTAATATTTGGGTCTTGGTAATTGGTACCTACTTTGTTTCTGGTACATTCCTAAATTTGGATTCAAGTTCTGGTATCTAGACTATCTATGTTCATTTCTCACTGTATGCTTCTCGGCTTCTCAGTGGGCTCTTAATTTTTTTCCTGTGCTTATAGCCCCTGTAGGGATTTTAAAAGCCAACGTAGAGCCCTCATTGGTTTGAGATCTTGCCAAATCTCATCTCTTCTCTAATGTGAAACCTATTAGTATTAACACTTTCCCAAACACCCTCATTCTCCTCCTTTTCCTCTTCATCCTTCCCCTCTCTTCCTTCTCATCCTTCTCCTTCTCCTGTTTATCCCCTAGTCCTTCAGTATTGGGGATTTAGCCCAGAGTCACTCTACCACTGAGCTACATTCACAGCCCTATTTATTTATTTATTTATTTATTTATTTATTTATTTATTTATGACAAGGTCTTGCTAAGTTGCCTAGGCTGTTGTCAAACTTGTGATGTTCCTTCCTGCCTTGGCCTCTCAAGCATCTGGAACTGCAGGCATATAAAACCATACCCCCCTTAACTCTTGCTAATAAGAGACATATACACACATTTTTTTGTCTCCTGCAAGACCAATTAGCATTAAAGTATGCTATGGGTCATTATGTGACTGCATGTTGAGTCTGAAATAATTGGCTTATAATTTTTGAGTGATCCCTCATGAGTTCTTTGCCTCTGTCCAAAACTCTAGGCCATACTATTACATGAGTCTAAACACTGAGAAAAAGACATTCACTGAACTCCACTAAGAAATATTCTCAGCATTCTCAGACTTCAACTTCTTTAAGAGGCTGTTTACCATAATTCTGACATCTCCTTCATTATACTGTCCTCCCACAACTATATTCACTAAACCCATTCAGTCGTCATATATGATTGATTCTGACTTCTTATATTCCATGGGTATTTTCAGATCTCCAGTTTCTTGATTTTTCCCTGCACTGTTACAGTGGTGTTGTAGATAGAATTCCTGCTTCCACTTTCCATTTATAATCTATTCAACTTCATGTTCTTAGGTGAGATGATTAAAAAAAAATCTTTGGGGCTGGAATTGTGGCTCAGTGGTAGAGCACTTGCCTCACATGTGGGAGGCACTGGGTAAGATCCTCAGCACTGCATATAAATCAATGAATAAATAAAGGTCAATCAGCAACCAAAATTTTTTTTTAAATCTTTATTTATGTCCCCCTTACTTCTCAGCTTAAGAGCCACCATTCATAATCATTATTTCTCTAAAATAGAGGGGAAAAACAGATGAAGAAATAATAAATAAATTGTTTTTGTATGACAACAACATGATTGTCTATGTAAAAATCCTCCCCAAATAAACAAAAGCAAAGAACTCCTGGAACTAGTAAGTGCTTATAGTAAGGTAACAGGATATAAGGTTGTTATATAGAACTCAATTGCTTTCTTATATACCAGCAGTTAAGAGTTGAAATTATTATTTTTCTTTTTTCCCACATAACAGTTGAAATTTTAAGTGAGAGACACATCATTTATATTAGCACCAAAAACTAGATACTTAGATATAAACCTATCAAAATATGTATAAGAGCTATATGATAGAGAGAATAAAACTCTTATGGAAGAAATTTAAAAAATCTGAATAAATGGAGAAATATTCCATGCCTATTGTTAGGAAAACTAAATATTATTAAGATGTCAGTTTTTCTTGATTTATCTATAGATAAAATGCAATCCCAATAAGAATCCCAGTGAGTTATGTTATGGATATCAGAAAACTGATTCTAATGTTTGTATGGAAAGACAAAGAGACAAACAATCAACTCTATTTTGAAGTAGAACAAAGTTGTAAGACTAACACTATTCATCTTCAATACTTACTATAATTATACAGTAATTAAGACAGCATGATATTAATAAAAGAATAGCATACAAATCAGTGGATCAAAATACAGAGATAAGAAGTAGACCTGCACAAATGTAATCTACATATCTTTGATGAAGGAAGTAAGACAATTTATTGGAAAAAGGATAGTGATTCTTACAAATCATGCTGGAATAACAGTACATGTACATGCTGAAAATGAGCTTAGTCACAGATCTTATACATTTCACATACATGAATCATAGACTTAAATGTAAAACATACAGCTCTGTTACTTTTAGTAGGTAACATATGAGAAAATCTAGTTGATCCCTAGTTTGATAATGATTTTTAAAAAGTTTTTCTTTAGTTGTAGAAAGACACAATACCTTTATCTTATTTATTTATTTTTATGTAGTGCTGAGGATTGAATCCAGTACCTCATACTTGCTAGGCAAGCATTCTACCACTGAACCACAACCTCAGCCCCTGATAATGATTTTTTAAGATAAAACAGCCAAACAAAATCCATGAAAGAAAAAAAATAAGTTATACTTTATTAAAAATATGCCAAAGACACTTCTATGAGAATAAAGGGACAAGCCATAGACTGAGAGAAAATATTTGTGCAATACATATCCAATAAAGAGCATATACCCAAAAATACACAGAAATCTTAAAACTCAACAAATAAGAAAACAAATCAATTAAAGTGGGAAAAGGATCTGAACAAATACCTCACCAAAAAATATAAAGATGTTGAATATGTATAGTTGGACCCCCATATTTGCAGGTGCCACATCTATGCATCAACCAACTGCTGGTTCAAAATGTTGTTAGGTCTATAACGGTCATATATCTGTACTGAACCAATATAGACTTTTCCTTTGTCATACTGTCCTAACAATTCAGTCTAACAACTAATTACATAGAGTTTACATTATATTGAGTACTATAAGTAATCAATAAGTAATTTAAAATACATGGGAATATTTGCATAAGTTATATTGCAAATATTATACCATTTTATGTCAGGGACTTGAGTGTCCATAGATTTTGGTATCCATGGGAGGGCCTATAATAAACCCCCTGCAGATATGAAGGGATGACTATATGTGAAAAGATACTCAATATCATATATCATTAGCTAATTACAAATGTATACAACAATGATACACACTACTTTTCTATTAGAGTGACTGAAATTTAAAAAAATAGACCAACACCACTAAATGTTGGCAATGATGTGAAATGGCAAGTGGTTTAATACATTGTTGGTGAAAATGCAAAATGTTACAGCTAATTTGGAAGACAATAAGGTAATACTTTACAAACTTAAACAGTCTTCCCATATGATTCAGAATTTATGATGTCATAAATTTGTTTAATAAAATTGCTGTCTCAGCATCCATTTTTAGGTTGACATAAGTTGCTTAAAACCCACTTGTATGTTATCACTTTAGGCCTAGTTAAAACTTATAGATCTTATACATTTATGACATATCCTTCTTGTTTGTGACATATCCTTCTTGTTCTTCATCTTACTGACCTACAACTCAACACACCATGATAAAACCTAGTAGCCAATAGCAGAGTCATGTAAATAATTTTCCCCCTTATAACTGTTTTCTTAAAATTAGCCATTCCACAACTCCCTTGTGAAAGCCATATAATGTCCATAGATTTAATAAAGACATAGTCCTTCAGGTCCCCATCCATGTGTCCCTTGCTGCCCCAGACTTCCCATAGGCCATTGGCACCCTTAACCTCTCTGGACCTATGAGTGGCAAATGTATTCTGTTTCATGCACTTTGATTTCACTTCCTCATTATGTCTCACTTGACACACACACCTGAACCTAACCTTTCTGGTAATGAAACTTTCTTAGCAGGTGGCTATCTTGTCAAGAATAATCTAGATGCAGTTCAGACAACAGCCAAAAGGGAGTATAAACACTATTACTGTGAGAGGGACATCTGGTTCTGAGTTAGACGTTTAGGCATTAGGACATTAACCAGGACAAAGAAGAATTCTGTTAAAGCTGTGCTGTAAATATTCATGACCAAATACCTTGGATTTCTGATTAGGCCAGGGGTAGGGTTTATAGCTACTCTCAAGACAGAGACCTCAAGACCAACTTAGAAAGACACCTCATAACATGAGTGGTTATGGCTCAGTGGCAGAGCGCTTGCCTAGCACGCATGAGGCACTGAGTTAAATCCCCATCCCCACATAAAAATAAACAAATAAAATAAAGGCATTTTTCCCATCTACAACTAATAAAAAATGGTCCTTAACATTTTACCCAGAGGAGTTGAAAACTTATGTATATACAGAAATCTATATACTAATATAACAGCTTTATTCATAATTGCCAAAACTTGGAAGCAATCAAGATACTCTTGTATACATTAATAGATAAGCAAAATGTGAAATATCCATGAAATAGAGTATGATTCAGTGATGAAAAGAAAGCCTACTGTCAAGTAACAAAAATATATGGAAGAGGGGCTGAGATTGTGGCTCAGTGGCAGAGCACTTGCCTAGCAGCATCTGTGAGGCACTGGGTTGATCCTCAGCATTACATAAATAAAGAAAATAAAGGCATTGCATTCATGCACAACTAAAAAAAATAAACATTACATGGAAGAACCTTAAATGCATGTTATTAAGTGAAAGAAACCAATATGAAAAGTCTACATATTGTAGGATTCCAACTATATGAAATTCTGCAAAATGCAAATATATAAAAACACTAAAAAAGTCAGTGGGAGAGAGAGGGAGGGAGGAATGAATAAGAGAAGCACAGAGAAACTATTCTGCATTACATATTTGCAACACTTATAAAACCATATGAAAGAAAGAATAAGCTTAATGTGAGCTATGGACTTTAGTTAATAATAATGTATACATATCAATATTGGTTCATCAATAGTAAAAAGGTAGCACACTAACAGAAGATGATAACAATAGGAAAAACTGCTGGATATATATACTGTTCATTGAAAGTTCATATAAAGGTGTTTAATATGAAGAATTTAATCTGCTTATAATTTTGTGCAAAGTTAGAAAAATTATGATTGTAACAATTTTTTTCTATTTGCCTCAACAAATATTTTCAGTGAACAGTGTGTACAGCTTCTGAAAATTTGTTTTTTTCTGTTATGTTTGATAACATGTATTAAAATGCAATTTTTGAGAAAAAAAAAGTTGGAGGAAAAAAATCTGCTGGGAGGCAAGGAGAGGAAGTATATGGGAACTCTATACATTTTTTTGTGTTTTGCAGTCTTGAGAATCAAATTTCTGGACTCACACATGCTCTGTAAGTTCTCTAGCAATAAACAGCATCTGCAGCACTTCTACTCTATTAACAAATTAAATTTACTGTCAGGGTTGCATTATAATTATACTCAATAGTAGGATTTATCACTTCATAATCATACATGCACATAGCATTCTTTGCTCAATCTCTTTTCCTAATACCTTCCCTTTCCTTCCCCTTCTCTAATCCATTTTCTCTACTGATCTCCCTTCTATTATTATTATTATAAGTAGTATTTTAATTAGTGCAATATCATATATATATATATATGTGTGTGTATAATATGTAGAATTCATTGTGGTGTATTTGTACATGAAGATAGATTAATCTGGTAAATTTCATTCCTCAGTACTCACGTGTACCCTCCCATTCTCCCTCCTTTTACCTCCTCTTCTTCTATTCTTTTATTATTGTGAGATCCTCCTTTTCTTATTCCTTTTCTCCACCCAACTTCCCTATATGAGAGAAAACTTTCAACCCTTTACTCTCTGAGTTGAGCTTATTTCACCTAGCATAATGTTCCCCAGTTCCATCTATTTACCAGAAAATGAGAAATTTAATTCGTCTTTATGTTCTGCTCTATCTTTATGTAAACCTAAAAACTCTCTAAAAATAAGATCTATCAATTTTAAAACATTCACACTAGTAGTCTCTTATTATCTTTCTATAGGATAACGTCATCTAAGAATCTTAAAAGATCATGAATGGTCCTTCACGAATTGGTTAAAAACTCTCTTTTGGTTTCTTCTCTATCTTTGGCCCTCCATATCCTCTAGACTACAGTCACATTGGGGTGCTTGATATTCTAGAGATAGGCCATGTGGGTTCAAGTGATATAGAGGTATCATCGCTCATTCTGATTTATCTATGTGGAGCAGTATGCTCTATATATTCTTGTTTAATCTTTCAGATCTGTTTCTGTGACTCTTTCTCTAACAAGTTTTCCCTGTGCTTCTTTCCCCTTAACAGTCACAAGTAACCACTCCTCTGGGATGCCACATATATTTTAGCCTTGGTGTCTTTTGGCACTGGCTTAAAATTAGTAGGCACTCTGCTAATCTTTTAAGTTATTATTATAATTATTAGCACATATTAAATAT
>PVHX01020792.1:14298-31244 GCA_004024805.1 Geosciurus inauris
ACTGCAAATGATATAATTTCATTCTTCTTTATGGTTGAATAATACTCCATTGTGTGTGTGTGTGTGTGTGTATAAACAATATTTTCATCCATTTATCCATTGATGGGCTCCTAAGCTGATTAAATATATTAGTTATTTTGAAAAGTGTCAAAATAAACATGAGTATTCAGGTATTTTTTTTGTATGCTGACTTTATTCTTTCAGACACATACCCAGGAATGGCATAGCTGGATCATATTGTAGTTATTTGTTTAGATTTTGGATGAATCTCCATACTGTTTTACATAGTGGCTGTACTAATTTGCATTCCACCAATGATAAGTGTTCTTTCTCCACATCCTTGCCAGCATTTGTTAATTTTATTTTTTATAATGATCATGCTGAGGTGAGATGATAATTCATTGTGATTTTGATTTTCATTTATTTCCCTTACATCTAATGATATTGAGCATTTTTCATATATTTAACACAAGAGTAACATCTGAAATTATTAGAGGAAAACATAAGAAAAACACTTAATATATTGACACAGAGAACAATTTCCTGGATAGAACTTCAAAAACACAGAAAGCAAAACTAGGGATTGACAAATGGGATTATATTACATTATAAAAAGTTCTGCATAGCAAAGGAGGCAATCTAAAGAATGGGGAAAATATTTGCCACCTATTTCTCTGACAGAGGAATAATATTTAAAACTGTAAAGAATTCAACAAAATTAATACACCAGCAATAACAACACCAACAAAGTAATCCAATTAAAATGGGCATATGATCTGAATAGACTTTTCAAAATACAAATGATCACTCTGGAAATCTTTTTTTTTAAAATATTTATTGTTTAGTTGTAGGTGGACACAATAGCTTTATTTTATTTTTATGTGGTGCTGAGGATCGAACCCAGTGCCTCCCGCATGCTAGGCGAGCACGCTGCCACTGCGCCATAACCCCAGCCCCTACTCTGGAAATCTTAAGAGATTTATTTTCCTGTGGTATTATTTTATATGCCAACTCTGTGTCATTCACAAACTCAGGAGTACTGAGCTGACTGGGTTTCTTGCTCTTTCTGTAATTGTCTATATTTGGATCTAAATGTGATTTCCTGGCGCATGTGTGTGTGTGTGTGTGTGTTTTCAGGCTTCTCTAAGATAATAGGTAGCTAACAGGCTCATGTGAAAGAAAAACAAGAGATACTGATCCAAGATCTGTATTTTAACCTTGGACATCTCTGTGTGTGATCCTGGGGAATCACTTGGCTTCTCTGAGCTTCACTTATCTTTTAAGAAAAATTGAGCTTATATTGCTTTTTAAATAGAGTGCCTTGAAGTGAAATAATACATGTCACAAAGCCTGGTCATAGTAGATCCTGAAAACCATAATAAAGTTTGTGCATAACAGGTATTTTATAAACAACCCTTTTACTGACTTACTGCCTAACTTGAAGCAAAGGAACAGGAGAAAGTCTTTTTTCTCATGTTCATTGCTCATGTCTGCTTCATGAGCACCCTATGGAGATATGATGGAAGCAGTGCTCAGAATATAGCACAATAGCAGATGTGGATTTACAATGACCAAACATTGTGCCTGCAAAGTACTAATATAATGAGCCTGATAGTTATTTTGACTGCTTGGAGCTTCAAATTACTTAAGAAATGGATACCTACCTTGCAGTCTTACTGGATAGTATAAGGCTATAAAGAACTGGCGATAATTTGGCACCTAATATATACTGTGTGAATTTTTTTGTTGAATGAATGATTGGACGGATGGATGAATATCAAGTTTATTTTAAAGTATTCAGCCTATAGTAGGAGTTCAATTACTGTTATGGATGACAATACTGATTTAGCATCCAAAAAAAATCTCTTGCAATATGCCTAATTTTAGTAAATAGTGATGCTTCTTTGAGGTATATGAAAAAAAAACTGAAAATGGATGTAAAAAACCAACTTTTTTATGTGAAAAGGATTTATTATGAAGACACTTTACAAGACAAGAAGAAAACAGAAACCTATTTCAGTAGACCTGGAGGAAAAGTATGGGAATCACCACATGCTCGCAGTTTTTCAGTCAGTTCTCAATGAATTGATAGGCTTTAAGAGAGATCATAGGTACCTAATTAGCACCACCTGGTGAGGATGTGCATTTTTTTTTTTTGTTTCTTTGCTTTTCTCACTAACGCTACTGAGGTTCTTCTGTTTTATCTCCAGATAGAAAGCTTCCTAGGGACTGGGGATATAGCTCAGTGGTAGAGCATGTCTTTAGGATGCCCAAGGCCTTGGGCTCAATCATCATCACCAAAAAATCAAATCAAATCAAATAAATTAAAGGCTTCCCAAAGATAATATCAGATCAATCTGATTAGTCTTCATCCAGTATATATTATTCCCTTGTTTGCCCACCACTTCTGGTAATGGCTCTGCTTTGGGTCATCTACTGATTCTATGAATCAACTGGGGCCAAAGTTACAAGAATGGTGCCAGGAAGCCAAGGAGAGAATCCAAAAAGGGAGCCTTTGAAAGGCTTTGTTTGGTTTGTGTATCCCCTATATCTTACCATAAATGCATGTACTACAATAATAACATACATATTTGTAAAAGGTATTATGCATTTTAAATACTTTATTTTGCTAGGATTTCCTACCATTATATTTAAATTTCTCCAAGAAGAAATAAATAATACCAAACAATTTAAAAGGAATATAATTTGTATTATTGGTATTTTTGCTATCTCTGGTAATTAATTATTGCTAAGGGAATTATGTTGATATGTGTGTTATGGGTTGGATATGTGGTATCCTCCAAAATCTCATGTGTGAGACAATGCAAGAATGGTCAGAGGCGGCGAAATGGTTATATTATGAGAGAGTTAACCTGATGAGTGGATCAATTACTCATGGATTAATTGGGTGGTACCTTTAGGCAGGTAGGGTGTGGCTGGAGGAAGTAAATTACTGGGGGTGTGCCTTTTACTTTGTGTAAAAACAATTTTTAAAGATAAAAAATGTGCTCAAGGAATTTTGAAAGTATTTAATAAACCATGTAGCAACATGAAGCAGATTGAGAAAAATAGTATTTGAAGAGTGAAACAGTGTTTAATCAGAGGAGGAAAAACTATCAGCATTCTAGTTTAGCATCTTAGCTTGGATTTCTTGTGCTCTGTTGGTGCTCCAGCCCTCTTCAGTGCCTGTGGACCTATTTCTTCCAGGTGATTTCACTTGTGAAAGGCAAAGTGCTAATTACAGCATTGCTTGGTCCTGGTTATTTTGCAGGAATGAAAATATATCACCTGGTTCTATAAAGTCCTCAGTTTGATTTTGATGTTCTGGTTTCCCCAAGTAGACAACCTGTACATTCAGATTGTTGCTTTCCTTTTTTTCTTTTTTAGCTGTCTTTTTGATTTACTGGATGTCTGTGATATCATGAATCTATTTTTTCCTCTATCCTTTCTCCTTAAGCGAATCCCTAATTGTAAAAAAGATCCCTTTTCACTGTGTGAATGACACAGACTTCAATTTCTCAAGGAAGTCATAAACATCAAAGATAAAAATCAGATATATATTCAAATAAACATATTAGAAAGAGCCATATTCTCTCTGTTGCTTGAGCTCAGTTGTATAACATATTATGTTACATGAAGGAAATTTAAGTAGTAATCAGACCACTAGTACTAAAAGTCATTCACAAAAAGTAGAACTGGAGCATATACTTCAGCAATCTGCTGAATGTCACTTATATCTCCTGTGTGACTAAGCAACTTGCTTAACCTCTTTGAACTACAGTTTCCCTCTTCATCATGAAAAGGGAGGTAGTTTTGCCAAGTGGTTGAGAACCCAGATTTCAGTATTGGACAAACTTGGGTGTGACTTAATAGATGTGTGAAATGAAGAAATTCATGTCACCTCTCTAAACTGTGAGGATTAGATATTATCAATACATGTAGAATGCTTGGTGGTGGTTTGCTACATGTAACTAGAATATATAAATGGCAGCTCTTCTTGTTACTACCTTCCTTCATAGTGCCATCATTAGAGGAGATAAGTATAAAAACTCTTGATACTATGTGAGTTCTCAATGTCTCTGTATAGTTTAATTTCACCATTCTATGATTCCAGACTGAACATGAAATATAACGAGCCCTAATTAACCATTTGTTGACTGAATGCTAAACTGTTAGAGTGGAAAGAGGGCTCAATACCTTCCATGACTATTGGCTGCAGGATTTATTTCTTAGGTCTGAATGATAATTTGCTACTGTCTGAGCAATTTGCTGACAAAACCATAACAGAAAACTTACTGAAGTCAACACCTATGTCACTCTGGACAGCCTTCATACAGTCTTTATACCATGTCTGAAATCCAAGGGCACAACAAAGAACACAGATCAGGACACAGTTGCTCTTTTGCTGCTTACAACAACATCCAACAACAGTGTACAGATGAACAAAACACTATAGAGCAAAGCAGCGGATTTCCACTTCCCAGGGAATATAAAATGTTTTCAGTTAATTACAAAAACATCCTTGATAGCATTCTTCACTGTACTGAGATGACAGATACACAGGATTTTGTTTCTAGCCTTGGCCCATTATTTTTTATGTCAGTGTACCCTAAGTTTGACAACAATTGATGATGCTCTAATTTAATTGTACCCTGTGGGAATGGACAGGAAGAGAACCACTTGGTCTAGAGTCTTCTGTTTTCCTTCCCAGCCTCTTGCTTTGATAATGCAGTGGGGATAGAGAAGCAACATCATTAAAAGTGAAGTAAGAAGTTGTGTGTTCAGGTGTCTCAAAAGTCTCTTGCTCAGAAAGGGCCAAGTAGGTCTTAATAAAAAAATGAAATTCTCTTTCTCCTACATGTAAAAATTATTCTGATTTTATTTCAACTCCAGGATACTCTTTAGACAATCAAAAGTATAGTTTGAAAAATAGGAGAAAGTTATTGGCTTAGTTAAATATTACTAAATGTATTTAAGCAAAAAATGTTATACACACACATTCATATGCATACACATACACCTCCCTCCAACCCCATTCTCACAGTAATTAAATGAGGATATTCTAAACTCATGAATGGGAAACTATAAGTGAAATGTGAAGAGACGGTTTATTAGAAAGTCATAAGCATATTCATGACATATGCCAGTTTTTCAAAGAATTTTATTGTTAATATAAAACTGATAGCAATATCAGTGCCCCTAGACCATCAGAGAATAAGTTGGTGAACTGGAAAGTGCAGGAGATGAGTGTTTGGGCTCTAATTGGTGATGCTGGAAATATAGAAGTTTTATAGAATGTATTTTGTTTTCTCTCATTTATGTTTCCTCCATTGGTCAATATGTCTCACACTGAGGATATTTTAAAAAGTCTTCTCTGTGTAGAGTGACAGAGAAAGATACAGGGGAGAGAGGGGGGAGGGAGCGGGAGGAAGAAGAAGAAGAGGAGGAGAAGGAGGAGGAAGAGGAGGAGGAGGAGGAGAGGAAAGAGGAGAGAGCAAAAAGAGACAAGATAGTGATAGAAGTTCCGAGATAAGAGGGCATACAGGACCTGGAAGTGGGGAGAAATTCTAGGATCCAACTTGGATATTTAAAAAAATCGAAGTGCTTCTTGAATTGAGTTAAATGCAGTGTATTCCCCAATACTTGTTTAATGCTAGAGCTGTAATATACCAGTAACCTTGATTATTAGTTACCTGAGTTGTTTTTTCAGGGGTCAAATCAGTAGTATCACATACCTTACAGTATACGCCTAATATATGGCATTCCATCTCGTTCCTTGGCCTGCTGCTATCAGTGCCCAGAACTTACTTCTTTGCTAAAGCTAATGGTAGTTTGCACTTTTATCCTTTACCTATGCTTCATAAAAGCCTAGTGATGGATAAGCTGCTGCATATGCCCTCCTGGGCATGTTAGCATAACTGTCTTTCTGTGCAATTCATTATTGAATCATAGGCCAATGCAGCCTCCTGCCAAGTGATTTTCTTGCCCCAGAGAAAAATCTTCTTCACTGTCATTTTCCCTGTCCTTTAATTTTTCTGGCAGAATTCAAAACATTTTCAATCATTTCTGCATCAGTAATCCAATGGTCCACGGGCACCTTCTCTTCAACCTTCTCTCTTTCATCTCATTTACAGTGTTCACTGATAGAGAATGAAAGAGAAGCCACTCGCTCCCTATTTAAGAAACTGGTACTCAGCTGTGTGGGGGAATACTGGCACCAAAGTCATCCATTATTCTTTTGAGGACCTGAATACTTCTGCTGCCTGAAACCATCCCACCAATCTTCACATTTCTTCTTTAAATGACTGACTGTGAATATAATTCTAAGCATGAGAAATATTCACAATTGCATTTTAATAGTATTTAGATGAAAATTCTTGTAGGATGCTTGCCTACATGATAACTTGACTGTCCTTGAATTTTCATGGGCAGCATGCTACAGAGAGAAGAACATTGAAGTAGGATGCAAAGACTAATGGACTAATCCTGGCAATGCTGCTGAGTGGTTGTAAGACATTGGGAAAATCCTTTAATTTCTCAGATTTCTTTTCTGTTAAACTGGGGAACATCAATTCTGCTTTACCCAATTAAAGAGGTAGGTGTTTTGAGGCTTAAATTGAGACTGAACTCTTTGCTAATTGAGTTTACACCCACCTGCGAGCCTTTCTACCTGTAATCCTGCCTGGCTTACTAACTCACTTCATTTAGGTCTATGCTCAAATATTACCTCCTCAGAGACCTGCCTGGATCACCCAGTCTAAAATAGTACTATCACTCTCCATCTTTCTATATTCCTTTACCCTGTTTAATTTCTCTTCACAATACCTAACCCCAAAAGGTACATTGTATATTTGTTTGGTCAGATTCCATGCTGCATTGTCACCAAAATGCCAGTTTTCTAGGGTTAGAGAATGTTTTGTTTATTACCACATCCCCCAAGACCTACTATACTGTAGACCTTTAGTAAATATTGATTGAAAGAATGCATAAATGTAGCACTTTATGTCTCCAGCTGGGCATGATCACTTTTTTGTTAGAGTCTTTATACATGTGCATATTAGCATTATTCCAGTAGCTTCAGAGATTGCTTTGCCTTATAGTTATTTTTGTACACAATAGTAACTCATATTTGTGGAGCACCTGATTTCTCATTTGTGAAGATCTATACATTTTCTTAATCTTCATTACTATTTTCAGATAGGGAAAGTTCCAAACTAGTTATCCTTCACTGAACATATCCTACACTTTAAGCACGATGTTTAGCTTTTAAACCTCATTGCTGCATGATATCCTTGCAGTGGTTTTATAAGGTATGTTTTCTGTATTGCATTTCATAGATGAGGTCCTCAATTTGATAAATGGCAGAGCTGAAATGTGCACCCAAATGTGTCTGATTCCCAAGTCCGTGATTTTATTTTTTATTTTTTTAAATTTATTTTTTAGTTGTAGGTGGACAGAATATCTTCATTTTATTTTTTATGTGGTGCTGAGGATCAAACCCAGTGCCTCACGCGTGCTAGGTGAGCACGCTACCACTGCGCCATAAGCCCAGCTCCCCAAAGTCCATATTTTAAACACTCCAATATTCTCAAATATTGGTGATTCAATTTTATAGATGAGGAAAATAAGACTCAAAGAAAGAAAGTGACTCTTTGAGACAAAGTCTAGAGTCAGACAGTCTTAGTTCAGTAAGATGCCATAAAATATCACTGGACTTTATGCCCTTGAAGAAAGTGATGGTTGCTTACTCATTTGGATGTCACTCCCTATCCCTAAACACAGCCTTGTATGTAGTAGGCATATAATACATATTTTGTGAAGGTGAGCACAAGAAATGACTTATGCATAGGAAAGGGTTATAATTCTCTACTCCATTCATGTGAGGAAAGAATGGGATGGGGTTCTGAACTGGGTCAGTGTAAGTTCATAGGAATGGAGCAGATACAGATATGAGGCTTTATAACAAATACAAATCATAAAAAGAGGGATGAGGTCCAAAAGCTGGAAAATTGGCACAGATGATCAATGAGACATGGGAGGAATGAGGAGAATTTCCAGAGCTAGAACATGGATGGGGTCAAGGAGTGAAATAATAAGAGGACAAGAATCAGGAACACAGAAGGGAGATTTCAGAGTGAACACAAGAAATGGGATTGCTGCTATGATATGGTAGGACATTTGTTTACATGATCTGACAACGTGAATGCATTGTTTTCATGTAAAGGGCTGACATATTATAGATATTCAGATATTTTTCACTGTTTTGATTATTCATTTATTCCAACACTTATAAATTACCAGTTATTATAGTGAAATCTGGGGATGTATAACTATTTGTGTCCCCATTGAGATTAGGAATGATAGACTTATAAATTAGAATTTAGTGGTTTATATTACATAATGTAAATGTGTCGTTGCATACAGGTATCACAGAAGTGGGAAAATCAATTATGCAGGGAATGGATAAAGAAAAGAGGCAGAGGTAGGTGTGGGAAGAAGGGTAGAGTATCCAGGGTTGATATGTAAGTTGGACCTGGAAGGAATGCAGGACTTGGCATGGCCACTTCTAGGAAGTCTCTATTCGTGGACACCAGAAGCAATTATTCAGAACCTTTAAGGTTCTAAACACTGTCAGGTACCTAGGCATTTGCAGTATTCATTCTTTGAGTTCATGGAACACAAATTGATCCTAACTCCTGCTGGTAACTTTGAGGCTGTGGTAATAGCGAAGAGAGCTCTTGCTAACTCCAAATAAAACAAAGACAGGGTATCAAAGGTCTCAGTCCATAGAGAGCTGGCTCCTTTCCTTGGGGCTCCAAGTGAAGCAGAACATTATGACAGAAGAGTGTGGTAGAGGGAAGCGGCTCACATGATGAACAGGCAGCTGAGAGCTAGATATTTTAGAAAAAGAGCCTAGTAAATAATTTTAATTAGTGAACTAACACCATAGAATAGAAAACCAGTGGAATATACCCAAATAAGGACTTACTTTCCTTAGGTGAACTCTTAAGATGTCTGGCAATGGACTACTTTGTTATTCTCAGGCGAGCCTAAGATTTTATAATAAGCTTTCACCAAGATAAAAAATAATAGAAAAATAAAATAGCCCTTTATGTAACACTTTTGAAAGCTGCAGAATTATTATATTTTTCAATTGACAAAGGCTTTGGTTTATGGAAGCCAGAAATATTAACACATGGGAAAAATTGCTAACTTGTTCTTACCCTCTTAAATGTAACATAAGGGAGTTTCAACGGTGTTGATCAGAGGCTTCACTCAGTTCATAGAGTTGTGTTTGCTTTCTCTTTGGATGTCTCTGGGTAAGATTATACCGAGGCATAGTTAAGATATATGTGAGAAAGATTTTTTTTGAATGATTACTGCAATTTAAAGAGAAAATGATTTGCTTTGAGAGGAGGTGCACTCTTTGACTCTGGAAATACTGAAGAAGACCATGTTCTCTAATACTTTCATAGGAAACAAGGAGATATACCTAAATATAATCTTGAAAGCTTTTTTGTATTCAATCCTATGACTCCATGATTCTGTGAGTTCTAAACAATAGTGGGGAAGGGGTAGAGGTGAAAATCTTTCCTGTGAGATGTAGGGGTCAAGTTTCCATTTTTCTACATATAAATTTTCAGTTTTGCCATCACCATTTGTTAAAAACGCAATATTTTCTCAATATGTACTTTTGGCACCTATGTCTAGCACTGTATTTATGTGAGTTTGTCTCTGTGTCTTCTGTGCTATGCCATTGATCTTTATGTTTGTTTTTGTGCCAATACCATGCTGTTTTTGTTATTATCACTCTGTAGTATATTTGAGGTCTTGTATTGTGATGCCCTCAGCAGCACTCTTACTCAGGATTGCTTTGACTATTCTGGGTCTTTTATTCATCCAAACAAATTTTAGGACTAATTTTTCTAGTTCTGTGGAAAATGGCATTGGTATTTTGAAGGGGATTTCATTGAATCTGTATAACACCTTTGGCATCCTATTGTACATTATATTATATTGTCAATTTTGACAATGTTAATTCTGCCTATCCAAGAACATCGGAGGTCTTTTCATCTTCTCAGGTCTTCTTCAATTTCTTTCTTAAATGTTCTATAGTTTTCATTGTAAAATTGTTTTGCCTCCTTTATTACATCAATTCCAAAGCATTTAATTTTTTGAGATTATTATGAATGAGACAGTTTTTAAAATCATTCCCCCAGATTAATTATTGGAGTATAGGAAAATGATTTATTCATGTATGTTAATCATGTATCCTGCCACTTCACTAAATTCATTTATTAGCTCTAGAAGTTTTCTAGTAGAATTTTTGGATCTTCTGAGTTTTGGATCATGTCATCATCAAACAGATCATTTTACCTCTTCTTTTCCTATTTATATCCTTTTAAATCCCTTGTCTTACCTGATTTTTCTGGTTAGAGTTTCAAGGACTACGTTGAATAGGACTGGTAAGAGTGGGCATCTTTATCCTGTACCTGTTTTTAGAGGAAATATCTTCAGTTTTTCCCAATTAAATATGATGTTGGCCTTGGGTTTGTCATATATAGCCTTTGCAATGCTGAGGTAAGTTCCTTCTATCCCTAGTGTTTCTAGTGTTTTAAACATGAAAGGGTGCTGTTATTTGTCAAATGCTCTTTCTGCATTTATTGAGATAATTATGTGATTCCTGCCTTTAACTCTATTTTTGGTGAATCATGTATTTTGATTTTCATATGTTGAACCAACCTTACATCCTTGGGATGAAACCACTGGATCATGGTGCACTATTTTGGTCTTTTTGTAAAAAGGAAAAAGAACCTTTATTGTTTTGCTAACAAAGGAGAAACACAGGGGACTTCTGTCCCAGAGTCTGTGATTCACCCCATCAAAGGGAACCAAGGGGTTTTAAAGAGTCAATTCAAAGGCTACGTTCCAGGAATACCCTCATGGGAGTCATAATTGTTAATTTAGGAGATTTCTTAGATCTTCTGGGGCCATCTCTGATATCTGAATTACTTAATTACTGTGGTGGGTGTTTGCTAATGAATAGATAGGTTGAGGAAGAAGTGTAATCTTATTACTCCCAAGATTAGGGAGAGGAAGATCATGGAGCAGAAAAAAATAGTCCATTTAAAAATAAGCCTCAATCAACAAATTGGATGAATTCAAACTAAAAAGCTTCTTCTCAGCAAAAGAAATAATGAAGTGAACAGAGAGCCAACATTCTGGGAACAAATCTTTGCCACACACATATCCAATAGAGCACTGATCTCCAGGATATATAAAAAGGTCAAAAAATTTAACACCAAAAAAACTAACAACCCAATCAATAAATGGGCCAAAGAGCTGACCACAAACTTCACAGAAGAAGATATACAATCCATCAACAGATATATGAAAACATGTTCAACATCTCTAGCAATCAGAGAAATGCAAATCAAAACTACCCTAAGATTTCATCTCACGCCAGTCAGAATGGCAACTATAAGAATACAAACAACAATAAGTGTTGGCGAGGTTGTGGGGAAAAAGGCATGCTCATACATTGTTGGTGGAACTGCAAATTGGTACAACCAATCTGGAAAGCAGTATGGAGGTTCCTTAGAAATCTTGGAATGGAACCACCATTTGAGCCTGCTATCCCACTCCTCAGTCTATACCCAGAAGACTTAAAAACAGCATACTACAGTGCTGCAGCCACTTCAATGTTTATAGCAGCTCAATTCACAGTAGCTAAACTGTGGAACCAACCTAGATGCCCTTAAATAGATGACTGGATAAAGAAACTGTGGTATATATACACAATGGAATATTACTCAGAAATAAGAGAGAATAAAATTATGGCATCTGCAGGTAAATGGATGGAGTTGGGGAATATCATGCTAAGTGAAGTAAGCCAATCTCAGAAAACCAAATGCTGAATGTACTCGTTGATAAGTGGATGATGATCCATAATGTGGGGTAGGACATGGGAACAATGGTGGAACTCTGTTCACAGGGGTTTAAGGGGGGAGGGGACATGGGGACAGTAAAGGTGGTGGAATATGATGGTCATCATAGCCCTAACTTTATGTATGACTGCATATATGTTGTGATTCTATACAACTTACAATTAGAGAATTGATATGTTGTCTTCTATCTATGTACGATGAATCAAATTGCACTCTGTTAACAAAAATAAAAAAAATAAGCCTCAGTGGCAGAGAAAGCAAGGGCTGTACTCAGAGCATAAAGTAGACCACTATTAATTTCTCCAGTTAATTTCTACCTTCCATTTGTTTGTGTTTTTATATATTTTGTGATGGTAACAATTTTTATTCAGTTTCTTTTTTTATGGTTTAGTGTATTTAATAGCAAACTTACAGGAACAACACAGAAGACAGACAACATGTACTTGCATGTAGGACAACTCAGAAAAGTATAATGAATGGATGGATTGTATGTATGACAAAAATACTACAAAGTATTTAGTTGCCATCAATAAGAGATTTACTGGTTTAAAAAAATCCAAATGCTGGCATTGTCCAGAAAAATTTAACAGTTTTATTTAAAATTTTTATGAAGTTGAACTGCTAAAACTTGTTCAATGAAACTTTTTTTTTTCAGTCTGGGGATTGAACTCAGGAATTCTCGACCACTGAGCCACATTCCCAGTCCTATTTTGTGTTTTATGTAGAGACAAGGTCTCACTGAGTTGCTTAGCACCTCGCTGTTACTGAAGCTGGCTTTGAACTCGCAATTTTCCTCTCTCAGCCTCCCAAAGAACTCAGATTACAGGCGTGCGCCACCCCCACACCACCCCCCACTTCAATGAAATATTTTGACTTGCATTAGTGCTTTATATCCTACATTTATATTAAAAATTCACAAACAAATGAAAATGAAAAAATGACCAACACTTGATTTCTGGCCCCTATTTTTCTGTTTGCAATCATATGCTGAGGTACTTTCTGACACCATGGGAAAAAAATCTAATGTTCATAACTACCAGTAATAGGAAGAAGAGGAAAAAAAATTGAGAATGAAATATTTCCCATCATAGTGAATTAATAAGCATGTTCTCCATATATGCTGCATGCTACTTGGATGTCTTTTGGCATAATTGTTACATGGTTAGCATGGATAGCACACAGGCTGATGTCTTCAAAAAGTCCAACCAGATAGGCCTCACTTGCCTCATGCAAAGCACCAATAGCTGTGTTCAGGAAGTGCAAATCTGTTTTGAAGTCCTAAGCAATTTCTCACACCAGAAGCTGGAAGGGGAGTTTGTGAATCAGAAGTTTAGTAGACTTCTGATAGCATCTAATTCCACGGAGTGCCAAAGTACAAGACCTGTAACAATGAGTTTTCTTCACCCCTCTGGATGGCTTCTGTAGCCAGTTGTCTCCTGGGTTCTTTATCATATGCAGGTCAATTTGTGGGTAGTCTGCTTTGTATGAGCCATGGTACAAAGACCCCCTTACTTACTCTCCTTCTCTTTTGGCTGGAGCTCGGCCAGCTAGAGGCTGTGCTGGTGTTAGAGAAAGACTGCAATGCAGTGGCAAACACCTCAGTTTCTTTTTTATTATTGGTTCTTTTTAGTTATATATAACAATAGGATTCATTTTGACATAATTATAAAAGCTTGGAAAATAATTTGTTCTAATTCAGTTCCTAGTACTTCACTTTTGCATATCCTCTTCCCTCTCCCTGTTTCTTTCCCTTTACTCTACTGATCTTTCTGCTATTTCATTACAGATTTTTTAAAAAAATAGTGTCTTTTGGATATACATAATGGTGAGATTCATTGTGGCATATTTATATATGTATATAGGAAAGTTAGGTCAGATTAATTCCACTGTCTTTCCCTGTCCTATCCCTCCTCTCTTCCCTTCATTCTCCTTTGTCCACTCCACTAATCTGTCTTCTATTCTTTTCATGTCCTCTCTTATTTTGGATTAACTTGTACATATCAGAGAAAACGTTCAATCTTTGACTATTTATGACTGGCTATTTCACTTAAAATGATAGTTTCCAGTTCCATTCATTTACTGGCAAATGCCATAAAGTCATTCTTCTTTATGACTGAGTAAAACTCCATTGTGTATGTATACCACATTTTCTTTATCCATCCATCTGTTGAAGGGCACCTAGGTTGGCTCTATAGTTTGGCCATTGTGAACTGTATTGCTATGAATATTGATGTGGCTATGTCACTATAGTATGCTGATCTTAAATTGTTTGGATATATACTGTGGAGTGAGATAGCTGGGCTATACAGAGGTCCCATTCCTAGTTTTATAAGGAATGTTTACACTGATTTCTAGAGTTCTGCCTCCCATTACTGTGAAAAAATGGGCAACTACATCTCTAAGCTGCTTCCATTTGAGATAGGGTAAATTTGGGACGAAGTAACCCAAAGTTCTTATTCTCTCTCAGATGGGGCATGGACAGTGAAGGGTATTTAGAATCAGGGAAGTCCAGAGGTCCATGGTGACAGTTGGTAGGTAAACAAGACAGCAAAACATTATTTTTTGTGAACAACTAGCATGAAGGCAATTAGAATTTCAGCCAGTGTTTTAGTCACCTTTTTTTTTGTTGCTGTGCCCCCCAGAATTGATAAGAACAATTAGAGGAGGAAAAGTTTATTTTGAGGCCCATAGTTTCAGAGTCTCATTCCATAGCAGGCTGGCTCCATTCCTTAGTGCTCAAAGTGAGGCAGAATATCATGGTGAAAGAGTGTAATGGAGGAAAACGCCTCAGGACATTACCACAAAGCAGATAGGTGCAGAAAGAAAGAAAGAAAGAAAGAAAGAAAGAAAGAAAGAAAGAAAGAAAGAAAGAAAGAAAGAAAGAAAGAAAGAAAGAAAGAAAGAAAGAAAGAGAAAGAAAGAAAAAGTGTTCCCCTCATGGACAAATTATAAGCCCCAAAGATATGCCCTCAATGACCCACCTCTCCAGGAATACCTTATCAGCTTTCAGGTACCACTCAGTTAATCTCTACCAGCGGAATAACACACTGATTAGGTTAAGGCTCTCATAACCCAATCTCTTCACCTCTAAAGCTTCTTGCATTGTCTCACACATGAGCTTTTGTGGGACACCTAATATCTAAACTATAACATTCCACCCTCACCCTCAAAAGCTCATACCCATCTCACATTGCAAAATATATTTAGTGGCTGGGTGTGGTGGGGCAGGCCTGTAATACAAGCAGATTGGGAGGCCATGGCAGGAAGATCGAAAATTCAAATCCAGCCTCAGCAACTTAGTGATACCCTGAGCAAATTAGCAAGAACTTGTCTCAAAAAAAAAAAAAACAAAAAGGGATGGGTATGTGGCTCAGTGGTTATGTATCCCTGGGTTCAATCTCTTCAAACAAGAGAGATTTAGTTCATTTTACAAGAATCCTCATAGTCTTAATAGTTCCAGTACTGCCCAAAATTTAAGTCCAAAGTCTCCTCTCAGACTCAAGACAAATTTTCAGTGTGAACTCCTGTAAAAATCGAAACCAAGTTACATACATCCAACATATAAAGGAACATAGTAAATGTAGTAAACATGTGAAGAAATAGGGGCATAGAAAGAAGCTATGGGACAAAAGCAAGACCAAAATCCTCCTAGGCAAACAAATCCTATTTTTCCATGTCCAGCATCTGGAGTATTGTGATGTTCTCTCCAAAGGGCTTGTGTAAGCTCCACCCCATGACTTTGATGGTTGCAGTCCATATGGCCTCTCTGTCAGCTTGTCTCTTTTCAATTGCTGCAGTTTTTCTCCAAAGACATCCCACATTGCTGGCATTTCTTAATCTTGGGATTGTCCACTGCAGCTTTGGCTTACTCCTTACATCTCCATGAATCACACTTTCAGAGGCTCCCTGCAGAGTCTGACCCTGTTGCACTTTTTCTGGTCTCTAACACCTTCCTTTGAAATGTCAGTGAAAGTCTCCATGACCTCCTAACTCTAGTATCCTGTAATTCTGCAGAACCAGCACCACGTCTTGGTCACTAAGGTCTGTTTCCATCTCAACCAGTAGTCAAGCCTCCAGGGAACATGGAAGTAGCAGGCTTTTAGTGCCTGTGTGGCTGAGTATGGTGAAATAACTTCCTAGATTGCCCTGGGGAAGCAGGGTGCCCCACTAATCTCTGTTCAAGTGTTTAGTTTTACACCCTTGAGACTGAGATGGATGTGGTCTTGTTGATTCTTGATATGCATTCAAGCCTTCTTTCTTATTGTCTCTGGGCAATGTCTTCAGCTTTTTATTTTTTTAGTGGCAGTAATGTCTTTCACATCTGCAAATTCCTTAGCCCCAGTTTTACTCCAATCTTTTAAGTCAAAGTTTTTCAAATCTTTCTGCTTTGCTTGCTTTCTGCTCCTGATTATTACAATAAACGTGGCTAAAAGATGCTAGTCATATCCTCATGCCACTGCCTGAGTGTATGTTGCCTAGAAATTTCTTCCACCAGATTAAAAAGTCCATCACCCTTCAATTCAGTCTGACAGAAAGTCTCATGACTTTGGCAAAATGCAGACAATTCCTTAGCCAGAAATTAACACAAATGACCTCTATTCCAATTTCCAATAAAGCCCTCCTCCTCTGAAATCTCATGAGCCCTGTCTTTATTGTGCACAGGTCTATTGACATTCTGGTCTTCTGAGCTCCAACCAGAATCACCCATTAACTTGAACATTCTAAAGCTTTTCCAATTTGCATTGATAAACTTTCCAAAATTCCTCCTATAAATTCCAATAAGCTCCAAAAGTTTCCAAACCACATGATAAAGGCAGTCATAGCAACAACCCCAGTTCTTGGTACAAATTTATGTTTTCATCAGCTTTTTCATTGCTGTGAGCAAAAGATCTGACAAGAACAAATAGAGGAGGAAAAGTTTATTTTGGTGTTCACAGTTTCAGATGTCTTGGTCCATATAAGGCTGGCTTCATTCTTTTGCACTCAAGGTGAATCAGA
>PVHX01020793.1:8996-31246 GCA_004024805.1 Geosciurus inauris
CGCTTGTAATCCCAGCACTTAGGGAGGCTGAGACAAGAGAATCGCGAGTTCAAAGCCAGCCTCAGCAATGGCGAGGTGCTAAGCAACTCAGTGAGACCCTGTCTCTACATAAAACACAAAATAGGGCTGGGGATGTGGCTCAGGGGTCGAGTGCCCCTGAGTTCAATCCCTGGTACCAAAAAAAAAAAAAAAAAAAAATCAGCATTTTCAAACACTCTGATCTGCTTTCCCCTTAAACGAAAATCATGTACATAGATGTTGTATTAAAGATGTCAGTCTACGGGCTGGGGTTATGGCGCAGTGGTGGCGTGCTCGCCTGGCACGCAGGAGGCACTGGGTTCGATCCTCAGCACCACATAAAAATAAAATAAAGATATTCTGTCCACCTACAACTAAAAAATAAATATTAAGAAAAAAAAAAAAGATGTCATTCTATGACCAATCACAAAGATCCTCACATGTGACTGAACCTTCATCTAGACACAATGACCTATACTGAAGTCTTGAAGCTGGGTGGAGGGATGTGGGGGGATGACATGGACGTGAGGACAGAGAGAAAATGAACAAGGACACAAAATCCAAAGGAAAGAACAAGGACAGAGTCAGAAGAATATGGGTTCCCTTCTTCATGTGGATTTGTGAGTAGTACTCAATAAATGACTTCTTTCATGTCTTTTTTTTTTTTTTTAAATAACTGAAAGACTGGGGATTACTGTGGTGTTATAGGTCCAAGTCTAAGCCATTCAGAAATAGAGGGACCAGGAAATACACAGAAAATGAGAGATTTCTCAGTTAATTTCAAGCAAATATTATCTCTAAGGCATAACAAAGACTTACAGATAAGATAGGACTCAGAAGACCTTGTTTCAAAAATCTGAAAGCATTCCCAAATGCTGGATAAGGATTTTAGGCTGTGCTGCCTACATTCATAAATGACTGGCAACTTCTTTTGGGGCCAGTTTCTACAATTCCATCACATGACACCGGCTTATCCATGCAAGTCCCCAGCAGGCCAGGAACTGCTCCTGCTGCTCCTGGGAGAGAAGCAGTTAATTGATGCCATCTAGGAGAGCATGAGCCCTGGCATGGGGACGCTGCTGTCTCAATCTAGAACAGTGGCCCTCACTTTCCACTTGCCTCAACTCTCCATTATGTGGTGCTAGAAACAGGGAAAGTAGGCTAAGTCAGTGCCAGGTGAAAAGAAAAGGGGATGCTTGCATGGTTCCAACTGTTAGGCTTCTCAGCATTAACTCAAATGTTTCTAGAAGAGTTACCTGTAGTATTGACTCAGACACCTCACACTTGGCCAGGCCTGTCCCACCTTAGATGTGCCTTGATGTACAAAGCACCTCAGGCTGGAATCCTGGACATTTTATCACTAAAACCAGCAACCCACTGGCTTCACAGTTTCCTCATCTGGCGGGGTTAGGGGAAGAACCAGGATAAATCGATCCTGAAACGGCAGCAGTAAGGATCAGATGTGACAACTGCTATGGAAACTCTGATGGCCTGGGGCTGTAGCTCAGTGGTAGAGCGCTTGCCTAGCATGCATGAGGCCCTGGGTTCAATCCTCAGTACCACATATAAATAACAAATGAATAAAATAAAGATCCATCAACTAAAAAAAAATTAAAAAAAAAAAAAAAGAAACTCTGAGGTAGTTTGCAAGGTACCCACTGTTTGCCCATTTGTTTCTGGTGGCTTCTAAGGACCTGCAAACTAAACTAACACTCTCTGTTGTGTGATCCACTGCCACTTATGAAACTTTTAAAATCCTAAGCTGTCTCTGCTCTGATGTGACCACCAATGATCAGACTGTCCAAGGTGCTCTACCACATTTGACACTTAATAGTTGGTTATGGTCACATGGTGGAACTAGCAATACTATGATAAAGTTATTTTTCCCCTTTGTATTTATGTGAAAATGGTTTTTTAAATGATTGCGGGCAATCATTTAAAAATTTGGCTATGTGGCTTGGCGAGTGAACACAACCATCTTAGGAAGTTCTGTTCTCACCAGGGAGGTCTGATTAGACAGGTCTGGCTCTCTCTTCCTAACAGTGGGATGCCCACACAATTTGTGAGAGGTTATGGTAGAGAAAGGGAGAGAGAAAAATTGGGATTCTTTTTTTTTTTTTAATTTGTGTAGTTGCAGATGGACAGCATGCCTTTGTTTTATTTGTTTTGTTTTTATGCAGTGCTAAGGATTGAACCCAGTGCCTCAAACATGCTAGGCAAGTGCTCTGCCACTGAGATCCAGCCCTGAAAAATTGGGATTCTAAAAGGATTAGAATCATCCTATATTTTGTTGCAAGGGGCTGTTTTATTCTTTAACAAAAGTCCTTGCCAGAAGAATTCTAGTTACATATTTTTCCCCCATAAGTAGTGTGTCAATTTTGAAATTGAGTATCTCTGACTAAATGCTATATTGCTCAGGAATACAGGAACAGCCCCACTGGGTCAGGCCCTTTCCAACTGAGCCATGCCCAAGGAACCCCTACTGCAGGAGCCCCTCCTGCAGGATGGGCCGCACTCATTCCCTCCCATGCAATTTTTTTTTTTTAAATATTTTTTTAGCTGTAGATGGATATAATGTCTTTATTTTATTGCTTTGTATGCGGTGCTGAGGATCGAACCCAGGGCCTCACGCATGCAAGGCAAGCGCTCTACCGCTGAGCTATAATCCCAGCCCTCCCGCACAACTCTTAAGGGTAAAGTCCAGCCTCTACCATAGTCACTTAGAGCTCTGTCCTTCACACATCAGTTCTCATCCCTAAACACCCACTTATACTACATGTATTACCTTGAAGGGACTCTCTGCACTCGTCCTGAGTATAGTCACACAACATTCCACACGCAGTGTCAACTCCTAAAGGCCATCCACTGGTTCAAACGTTCCGATCATGCTGTTTTCAGTCTCTGCTTTCCCTCATTGAAGAATCCTACTCTTTTGTCTGCTAGGTCCCTTTGTCTGGATCTCGACTAGTTCTATCAGATCCCCGTGGAAGCACAAACTGATCAGCACACAGTATTCCTGGTGAGGCACAGTACAGTTTTATATAAAGGTGGAACAATGCATTAATTCATGTTTAAAGTCTTTTTGGTCAAAAAAGCATACCTGGATAACTTTAGGAATTTCCCACTCAGTTTCCTTTCTTTCCAAACATACATGTACACATACTCACTTGCTCTCAGGAGCACAACCTGTGTCTCTCACATTTTTCTTACATCCACATGCCTGCTTCTTCTTACCAGTGTTTTTCCTGTCCTATAACAGATCTATATTCTGACTTGCTGTGTGCTTAACACCTGCTATCTGCCAAACCACACCAGACACAATGGCTTAGGAAGGTAAACTCAATCCCTTAGGTGAGCTTGCCCCAATCCCAGAGCAGGTGAGACCAGGGTCTGAATGCATTTTAGACTGGTAACAAATCCTGAGTTCTTTCCTCAAAGCAATTTGCTACCACCAGCCAATCTAGAGATCTTACCTTCTGATAGTATGAAGATAAAATCTAAATAAAACCTGCCTTAATACTGATCATTAAGGAAGCATTCCTCCTTTAGGGAATGCTTTGTTTCTCCAAGTTAACTGTCTTCCTATTAAAAGTCCCACAGTGTCTTAATTTTTAAATATATGTATTTTGGCGGGGGTGCTAGGGACTGAACCCAGAGCCTCATGAATGATAAGTATACACTCTACCACTGAGGTACACCCACAGCCTTTTTAAATTTTTCTGAGACAGGGTCTAGCTAAGTTGCTGAGGCTGGGCTTGAACCTACAATCCTCCTGCCTCCATCTCCCAAGTCACTGGAATTAAGGGGTGTGCCATCATGCTCAGCCTTAAGTAGCTTTTCATGTAGAGCTCCATCAAGGGAGTTTAAAAGGCTTAAGGATATTACATCTACCAGTTCCCTATATCCACTTGCTTATGGACCCTCCAAAGAGTACTAGTCATGGACTTAGTAATCATATCATCACTGTCACCAATAGCAGGTTGTGTTTGTGTTCAGTGTGCACCTCCTTTGTTATTGGCTGCACCTGTGTGCCTGGCTGAACACTCAAGTTCACTCAACTCCAATTTTCTGGGTCTCATTTCTTACACAGGGATTGTAGTTTATTCATATACCTTTTCAGCATAAAAAAAATTATCAAACAACGACTTTCAGGCCCTCTATAATCTGGCTGAGTTCTCATTTTGTTTCAGAAATGTGTAATACCTCATTGAGTCAACCAGATCTGGCCAACCATATTGCCTTAGTCACCCCTAAGCTGCAGCTGCCCTAGGCAGGGAGCTTCTGCCTTCCCACACCAGTCGGCCGAGCAGTGTCCCCGCTGCCTGAACTGCCCTCATTGTTTCTGCCCACCCAAACTCCATTCGTACTGCAGAACTGGACTTGTGGCTTGTCTCTTCCATCAGTCTTTCTGGATCTCACTGTTCTCGACAGATCTCTCCCTTTTCCAGAAGCCTTTCATAATTACCGGCATCACTCATTCTGCACATAATCTCATCTGAACTATTTAACTCTTGTCACAATCAAGCACCTGAAAGGCAGGGACCACAACATTTATTTTCCTTGGAGTTCCTTCAATGTCAGTTTCATCAAGATACTCTTCCTTAGGGAATCATAACGTTCCCTCTTTTACAGGCTCTGCCCTCACAGTTCAAGGCTAGTAACTCCTTGAAATACTGCCACCAGAAGGCTGGTAAATTGGTTTGTGATAGAGAACTGGGGGCGGAGTGTATCTGTATCATGAAGGTCAACATACTAGCCAAATGTGAAACCCGGAAGAGCACTGATGTATAAACTCCTGAATGAGGAAACCTTACTGGTTATAAGGGATTTCCACACATAGTATTATATATTGCTTTCTAAGAATAAACATTTTAACCATCAGTGTCAGATTCATCAGAAAAGTCATAGCCTTTTTTTTTTCAAACCCAAAGTTACATTTTCCTATAAGAATCATAAATAGAAATACAATTACTTAAAGAAATCAAGCTATCTAACTAGATACAGGTAATCAACTTGATGTAGTGACAACAAAGCTAAACAAACTGCTGGAAATTCAAGTTAACACGCATTCCTCCCTTCAGTGTGACTTCTTATACGACCTTAAGCCAAAGAATCTACAATTAATGGTCCTGGATCCTTTTTTTTTTTTAAAATATTTATTTTTTAGTTGTAGGTGGACAGAATATCTTTATTTTATTTTTATGTGGTGCTGAGGATCGAACCCAGTGCCTTACGCGTGCTAAGCGAGCACGCTACCACTGCGCCATAACCCCAGCCCGGTCCTGGATCCTTTTACTTGAGCACACATCTGGTAATAAAGCTTTACTATTACAATGTCAGAGCAAGTTACCTACATTTTACAAAAGAGATCAGAATTAAACAAGTACATTTATTAAGATAAATGAAATTTTTAGCTTTCACTGTAGACCTCATGAATGAACCTTAATGATACATGGCCACTGAAAGAGAACCAAACATTGTTCTTATAAAAGAAACTGCCAACGGAGGTGGTAAAAAAAGATGTGAGAAACTATCTTAATGTAACCTCCTAAGTAGAAGTTCTTACTTCTGATCATGAAGTCTAATTCTTAACTGACATTGCTATTGGCCCCAGGAAAATTTCTGCGAGATGAGAATAGCACATTTCATTTAGGCATGAAGCCAGAATGATGTGCCCTTCTTATGTACTACAAGAAGCCTGAACTGAGGATCCTCAGAATATTCTTTTGGCAGCTCAGACTCAGGGAAATGCCCAGACAAAGACAACATGAATACTCGATGAATACCACTCACTGATCTTCTGTTCCAAAAAACTTCACAAAGAAGCATTTCTTTCCACGTGGTTTCTTCAAGTCCTTGGGTGGATTAACAATCTAGAGGATAAAAGGGAAAAAGAGACTTGATCGCAATATGGCAGCCCACTAGAAAAGTTTCTACACCTCTAAGTTGTGAAAGGGGAATAGAGGAGAACAGGTATATATATATGGGGGGGGGGAGGGGTATATATATACCTGTTCTCCTCTCTCTCTATATATATATAAATATCACCTTAGAACTTGTTCACATCTGGCACTTTCCAGTTGAGATATGTGGAAATGTACAAATATTCTGTAAGTTCCCTGTAGCTAACATGTAGCAGTGCTCAGTAGATACAATATCCCTTTTACTGCAATGGTTCTGTTATACAAGCAGTTAAAATTAAGATCAACATCATTTCCCCTCAATGTGACAACATCATTACTAAAGAAATGTAGAGGACATTCTTCCAAATACTTCTGGTGCACAAAGAGTTGAAACACAAAATGGTGAAAATAAAGGACAACTGAGGCATGGAAAACACCATATTGCAGAGTCTAAAGACATTTCCTGGATTCCAAGCAAGAATATAAAAACAGAACACTTGGAAAGCTATTACAGATCACCTCATGCAAAATGTGGAATGCCAACTTCTGCAAAGATGCACTGGAGCAGCACATATGGTAAGAGGGGAAGAAGATTTAAACTTAGTCGGGACAAAAATACTTTGGCTTTTCACTAACCTACATTTAGACTTCTCTCTTCCTGGGGAATTTATTTCCTTCTTTTGTTAGATTTCAGCATAAAGCTAAATTCAAATTGGAATTGATTCCCAGGGTTAACAACAACTTTCATAAACTAACTCTGATTCAAGAAATAAGCAATTACTGCAGATTAAATGATCTGGTTTATTTTGTATTACTTTTTTTTAATAACTGATACTATAGAATATGAGTGTTACCTGAATGGGGCCAGTTTAACTCAGTGTTAGAAACTGAGGGACATGCATCTTACATTTTCCACCTCCTCAAAGCCAACTTTAGGTATCATCCTTTAAAGAGCAAAACACTCACCTTTCCCGGCCAAGGAGGATACCGGCCGAGTTTCCCCCTAGAGAAAACACAAAGAGTCAGCACTTGCTCTGGAAAAGCCAGTCCCTCTCCTTCAAGCCACTCAACATGCAATTTATGCTTCTAAATCTGTTGGCATCCTCAAGTGCCAGACAAAAGCCGGCAAACCAGAGTTCTTAATCTGGCTTCCACAGCTGGGCCAGAGACCCTCAACCATGAATGAAAAACTGTATAAGAGTGTGCGTGAGATCTGTGCCTTCTTCGGTTGACAAGGTACACGGAACAATCAAACCGTCAAGAGTCACTTGTTTGGAACCTCCCAGTGACCAGGGTGGGGGACAGTTTCCTCTGTAAACACAGACTTCCCCCAAGTAAGTCTGGTTTAATTCACCCGGCACACAACCCGGCTTTGACAAATGCTAATGGAAGCCTGTCTCCGGGTCCACACACAAACTACGCAGCTCGAGGGAGGCGACCACGATCAGTCCTGGTTCGGGCGGTTGTCGGGGACACAGAAGCAGACCACGAGAGGCACCGGTCACGGCTAAGCCATTGGTTGTAAAGGAGAAGTCCCTCGTCCGTTTCCTCACTGGGCAGCGCCAGCAATCGGTTTCGACACCCCGGGCCGAGCCGCCAGCGTTGGAAGGTCTCGTCGCGACGCGGGCGTTGACCCGCCTGCCCCGGCGAGATGGCCCCGACGGTTGCCCGGCTCTCCCGCTCTCCCGGGAATCCCAGCAAGAGCCCGGGGACCCAGTGTCCTCGGGAGCCGGGCGGCGCCAGGAACTACCTCTGCGGGCCGCCTGGCTCCGAGCGCGGCCCTCCCGGGGCGGCCTCGGGGCTCAGAGCCGGGCCCGCCGCGGCCACCCTCGGCCTCGGTCCCTCGGGGCCGGACTGCCCCTTCCGCCCAGCGTCGCTCGCAGCGCCGGCACCCCGTCTTCCCCTCTTTCCGCCGCCTGGAGAGCGCAGAAAGGCAGCTCTGACGCTGGCTGCGAACCCCGCACCCCGGGAGGCAGCTCCGCGGCGCATCTCGCCTGGCCCCGGCCGCCCGGACTCACCACACCAAGTCGCCGAGCCGCAGACTCACAGCCGCCATCTTAACACCCAACCACCGCCGCCGCACGGGCAGCCGGGAATTTCAGGTCGCCACGGCGCCGCCCATTGGAGTCGGCCCGACCACGTGACGGGGCCGGCTGTCATCGGCCACGCCGCTGCTCTGACGTCACCGCGCCTCCCCGCGCTCATTGGCCGGGAGGGCGGCACGTGACTGGAGTGCCGCGGTCTCCCCGCGCCGGATCCCCGAGACTCCCGACTCCTTCCCCCTCCCTCGGGCTCGTGACAACGAAGCGTCCGCGGTTTGAGGCGGCGGCGGCGGCAACAGAGCGGCCGGTGGAGCGCGGGAGGCAGCTGGCCTCGCGGTCCGCCCCGCCCCCGAGCGCTGAACTCAATCCCCCGCCCCCTCGGCGCTTCCGTTACGGCCGTTAGTCGGGCGCGGGCCCCGGGCCATCCCCGAGCCCCTGGCGCTGGCCGGCCCGGTCGCTGAGCCCGCGAGCCGCTCTGACGGACCTCTGCGCGGCCTGGAAGGCAGCCTGCGCCTAGCCTGGGGCCCTGCGCCCAGCGGGCTCCGCTGGCCACAGCCCGGGAGGCCCCGGCCCCCGGCGTCCACGCTCGCCCGCTGCCGCCGACGGTTTCTGCGGAGTGCTGCTGTGGACGGCCGGCTCCCAGAGCAGCGTCGGAGCGGCGGGTCCGCGCCGCATTCCTGCTGGGGCGCCCGGTGGCCGCCCCTTGGTCGTCCCGCGAGTTGTTTCTGGGACGTGGAGTTGGCATTCCTCCGCGTCCTCCCGGCCGGCGCGCGGCGCGGCTGACGAGGCCCCCAAGCGGGGAGCCGGCCATGGGCTGCGGCGCCGGCCGGCCGGCCGCCCGCAGGCAGGGCTCGGGAGCCGGCCGCTAGCCGCGCGGCAGCCCAGGGTCTGGGCCGGCATGAGGACCGCCGCGGGGGGACGTCCGTGGCCCGCGTCGGCGCTGGGGACAAAGGTGCGTGTGGTTGTCGGGCTGGGCTCCCGCGTTAGCCTTGGTGTAGTTTGACACTTTGCAAGAAGTTGTGACAGCAGCTAGTCGGATGCCAGCGTAGGGAGACTCTTAGCGGCAGTAGAGCAGGGCGCCTGCCCAGACTTCCGTGGACAGGTAGCTGCGTGGCTTTTTACCTCCGGTCCCACTCCGGGGCTCAGACTCCGGGAGCCCGAGTCCAGGCTTGACTGACTTAGAGCCCCACTTTTCTTGAGTCAAATGCCTGCTTGTGAAGGTGGCAGGTCCGCCCGCATTTCCCGTGGGCATTGTGCTGTGCAGAGGCTTTGATGGTGAGGGTGTTTGCGCTTGCTGGGTTGTCCCGGGACCTGATTTTTCATTGGAGACCAATTTCTCTGAAGTGTCGTGAATTAATTGCAGGGGCTGTGTCATTCACAGTGTGTGTTTTCTTTTAAAGACAAACCGTTTAAAGCATATTTAAGTTTGCAGCAAATAATCTAATAAAATCTAGCACGTGTTTCTACTTTAGAAATTTGAACTTTGGAGGAATTGAAGAGTATAGTAATGACAATAAAAAATATGAATCAATTTTACAATTAAACTACACACATTTCCGTTCCTTTGCAGGAACATTGCAAAGGATATGTTGTCTGATACCCTCCAAGTTCTAGCCAGTGCAATAAGACATGAAACAAAGATCAGTGCAGTTTTTCAGAAAAGGAAAGGCAATTCTCATTTCTGTGGATGACAGGACTGCTATTTTGAGAAAAAAATACTAAATTCAGTAAAAAAGCTAATTACAAAATTAGCATACACAAGTTAGTCTTTCTGTTTTATCAATAACAGTTTGAAACTAGAATGGTTAAAAAGGATATATTTACAATAACAAAGTATGTATACAGTTCCTGGGAATAACCTGAGATACAAAGGAGGCTAGCATGTTTTTGCATAATCAGTTGAAGTCTTTTAAGAGGAATGATTTTGGGGATAGAATACTAAGAATAACTTTCAACTCATTAAAGTTGAATATTTTAAGACTTAGCTATTTTTAAGACTAAGTTCCAAAAGTTGGTTTGTTTTATTTATAAATCTAAGAATGTTTATGTAAAAACAAAAATATTTGATTTTTTAGTAAGGTTCAATTGAAGTACCAGTTTAACATTAAATTCCCTTAAGCGATGAACTATTTTTACCAGGTTAATGAAATTTCTTTTTTTGGGGGCGGGGTGGTACTGGGGATTGAACCCATGGGTACTGTACCGGTGAGATATGTCCTCAGTCCTTTTTATTTTTTATTTTGAGACAGGCTCTTGCTAAATTGCCTATGCTAGCCTTGAATTTGTCCTTTTTTTGCCTTAGCTTCCTGAGTTGGCTGGAATTACAGTCATGAGCCTCTATGCCCAGGTTCCCTTAAATGTATCTCAAATATTTCAAATTTCTAAAGAGCTGAACTTGTAAATCTAATAGGACAGTCTCTCCAAGAACTTAACATTTGTTAAGTCTAATAAACATGTAAATGTAAGTCAGGTTCTTTAAAATATGTAAATACTTTAGAAGTTAACTGTTAAACAGTTCAAATTAAGATTGTAAGTCTAATACGTCATTCTTTAAGATACCTGATACTTGCCAGGTGCAATAGTGCAGGACTGTAATCCCAGTAACTTAGGAGGCTGAGGCAGGAAAGTTGTAAGTTTGGAACCTTAGTGAGACCCTGTCTCAAAACAAAAAGTTGGAGCCAGGTGTGGTGGCGCATGCTTGTAATCCCAGCACTTAGGGAGGCTGAGACAGGAGAATCGCGAGTTCAAAGCCAGCCTCAGCAATGGCGAGGTGCTAAGCAACTCAGTGAGACCCTGTCTCTACATAAAAACATAAAATAGAACTGGGGAGGTGGCTCAGTTGTCGAGTGCCCCTGAGTTCAATGTCCAGTACCAAAAAAATAAAAAGTTGGGGATGTAGCTCAGTGGTAAAGCACTCCTGGGTTAGATTCCCAGTATTAGGGCGTGGAGAATATGTGTGTGTGTGTATGTATATGTATGTATTTGATTCTCTTAAATGTTTCAAATGACTTAGAACAAATGATAGCATGTTATGATGATTATAAAACTTAACCCCAAATCTAACTTGTGTTAATATACTATAGGTTGATTTGATTTACTTTGTCCTCTAGTTCTATTTAGTTTCTTCTTTCTTTCTTCTTTTTTTTTCCTTGCAGGGCTGAGAATCAAACCCAGGGCCTTGTGCATGCTAGGCAAGCGCTCTACCACTGCTCTATATCCCAGCCTGTCCTCCAGTGTAGTCCTGCCTTTATATTGTCTCACACTTCCACAGTTGCTTTTGCAACTAAGAGGAGCAGTTTTACCATCTAGGTGGATTAAAGTTGCAGTCTCTAAAACTTGGACTGAGATGAGGTTATATTTTTAAATTACCAGCTGTATAGGGACATTAGGATTTGGTTGCCACCTCCAGGATGGCCTTTTTTTTTGCATACTGAGGATTGAACCCAGGGGCACTTAACCACTGAGCCACATCCCCTGCCATATTTATATTTTATTTTTGAGACAGGGTCTAAGTTGCTTAGAACCTTGCCAAGTTGCTGAGGCTGCCTTTGAACTCGTGATCCTCCTGCCTCTGCCTCTTGAACTGCTGGGATTATGAGTGTGCACCCCTGTGCCCAGCTAAGGATGGCCTTGCTTCATCCCATTGAACATCCTGCTAATTCTCTTCTTGCAGTGGGACTGTGTCTGCTCTCTCAGTGGGAGACCTGTAAGCCTTTAGCTTTTAGCTGGGATTTATTTTCACAGCCCAGTGCGTCACACATATCCTAAGAGCTGTGAAGGTTTCTTTGGTGGGGGGCTCTCTTTCAGCATCTTTGTACTCATTAGTAAGTGGTCTGCACACTGGCTAGCCTGATTCACTGCCAGTTACTTTGCTGCCTGATAAGGAGGATTTTTTTTTAAAATATTTTTTTAGTTGTAGATGGACGCAGTATCTTTATTATTTATTTTTATGTGGTGCTGAGGATCGAACCCAGTGACTTACGCATGCGAGGCAAGCGCTCTACCACTGAGCCACCGCCCCAGCCCCTGATAAGGAGGATTTTAACTCTTAGTTTTTAGATATTTTACTCACTTGTCTGATCTCCAATCACAATTTTAGGGTTGTAATGAAAAGATTGAATACTGGATATATACTAATACATCTACATATATGTGGATATATACAAATCTTCCTGAATTAATTCATATTTGTCATTCATAATCAAAATATAGTGAGCCTTCTGGGAGAACTTACCAAAATGCTTCTAAAATTGATCTGAAATAATAAGCAGGCTGGGGCTGGGGTTGTGGCTCAGTGGTAGATCGTTTGTCTAGCATGTGTGAGATGTTGGGTTCGATTCTCAGCACCACATATAAATAAATAAAGGTCCATTGACAACTAAAAACTAAAATAATAATAATAATAATAAACAGGTTGGAAAAGCCAAATATTTTAAAAATAAAAATAGAATAAAGATGAATTTTTAGTTTAAGATATTAAAATATGCCACAAAACTTTTCAAAACTGCTATTGGTTAGGTTAAAAATCTCTAAGTACTAGATTAATATAACAGATGGCTTTCAGAATTAGACTTTAGATATCTGAGGCTTTACTCTATGATATATGCCAAATCAGCAAGGGGAAAAGGAGATTATTTCATGATTGATGCTGGAAGAGAAATCAAGTTAGAGCCTGTCCTCATATCTTATAGCATAGTAAGTTCAACTTGGGTTAAGGAGTTACATGTAAAAAATGTATCTGAATGACCCCATCAGGGCAATTCTTATATAAGGTCTGGTTGGAGAAGGGCATTCGAGGCATAAAAGAAATGAGAGGAATTGTATGAGGGAAAAAAGCCTACTTTTAACTGCATCACTCTGTAGTCTTTTGACTTGGATCATGGTATTTGGGGTGATTTTCATATAGTTATGAAAAAATTATATTTAGAATGAGTATTATTTAAACAGAAAAAAGCAATAAATGGCAACAAATAAATTTAAAAACGGATTCTTGATAATTAAATTCTTTTAAACTTAAATCTGTATAACAGAACAGGAAGTGCTTGTTTTTATCATCTTGGTTTGACCTGGCCCTTCTTTTCAATGTTAACAGAAGCCATGCAGTGACACCTGCTAAGACTTGTTGGTAGCCATGTCGGAGCCCCACAGGGTCCAGTTCACCTCTCTCCCAGGTTCTCTGAATCCTGCGTTTTTGAAGAAGTCCCGGAAAGAAGAAGTTGGAGCAGAACAGCATCAGGACTGTGAGCCGGCCGCAGCAGCTGTTCGGATTACACTCACCCTCTTTGAACCAGATCACAAACGCTGCCCAGAGTTCTTCTACCCAGAGCTGGTGAAGAATATACGAGGAAAGGTGAAAGGCCTTCAATCTGGAGATAAGGTACATTCTAGTGTCCCCATAGTTGCTCTGCAGACCTAACATGCAGATGTCAGTATGTGCACGCGGGCCTTCATAGTAGGGAAGTGAGGCTAGAGAGATGTGCACTGCCCCAAGGTCATTTAAGTCATGCAAAGCAAGTACAAGGTTAGCTGGTTTTGCCACTGGTCATGAAGGAAGAGAATTCTTTCTAGCATCATTTTCCTGATTTATGTTAAAGAAAACATATGGTTCATCTAAGGCTAATTTGAATTATGGATAACTGATATAAATAAATGAAACCACATTTTTTCATGATGAGGTTACAAATGTGAGATGTAAATGAGACCAGTTCTTTGGCTGTTGTAGTGCTAGAATTCTGTGTTGGACATTTCCCTTTTCCAAGGGACTTCTCCTCTCTGTCTAGTGCAAGGACAAAGAAAAGACACAGACTGCTCATCTCTTCTAAACACAGTAATATTCTGGGTAGTTTCTTTCCTTGAAAATGGGTAGGAATATATTTCTGCATACACACAAACACACACACACACACACCCTTTTAACTTATTTTTGGCCAGAATTGGCTTGTAGCCTTCAGAGTGTTTAAAAATCAGTTTGATTTCTTAAATGTTTTTAAAATTATCTATTTATTTTCATGGCAAGTTAGTTTACTTTTTAGTATGGAGCTTTTAGACAGGCATAGAATTGGAGAACAGAGGCTAAGAAATACCCATCACTATTACTGTGGTTTTGGCAATTCACTGACATTTCAGAAAGGTTTTGTTTTTTTTTTTTTTTGGTACGGGATTGAAGTCGGGGGTACTTGACCACCGAGCCACATCCCCAGCCCAGTTTTGTGTTTTATGTAGAGATAGGGTCTCACTGAGTTGCTTAGTGCCTAAGTGTTGCTGAGGCTGGCTTTGAACTCACAATTCTCCCATCTCATACTTTCTAAGTGCTGGGATTACAGGCGTGCGCTGCCGTGCCTGGCTGACATTTCAGAAAGTTTTTATGAACTTTTAAATTGAGTCATGTGCATAAGAACAGTGCACATATGATAAATGCCCAGCTTGATGGATTTTTACAAACCCAATGCACCATGTAACCTGCACCTGGATCACAAGATGTAACATTTACCTGAAACATTTACTAGAAACCCTCCTCTTGCCTTTGCAGTGCACCACCCTGTCCCTCAAGGGCAACTGCTAATAGCTAAGATCACTTTCGCATGTTTTTTGTATTTTTGTGTAGATGGAATCATATGGTGTGAGTAGGAGTTTAAGTGAAGAACATTTTTAAGCTATTACTGTATACCAGTGCACTGTGCTAGGTTCTGAGGAAAAGGTAAGTAGGGCTCTACATTTGCAGCATTCTGGTCTCTAAGTGGCTCTTAGTAGAATGAGGATGAGGCCAGTGCCTAGCTCACAGGGTGTCTAAGAGTGTAATGAGATCATGTTGGTGAAGTTTCTAACACAGTGCCTCAGTGCTAAGTCCCCAGTCTAGTTCACATTTGTACTAACTGGAGGAAGTACGTTTGGTTAGTAGCATTACTCACTTTTTTTTTCTTTTTGCTTAAAAATGTATTTCCTCGATTGAGATCTTATTGGCTGAATGGAGACTAATGAATCTGTACCAAGGGTTATCCTGTTGAATAAGGGACAGTGGGCAGGATGAGAAAAAAATGACTTCAAATCTGTTCACAGTGTCTTTTCTGAAGAAGGGATGGTATCCTCTTCATTGAGAGGAACAGACAGTAGCAGGAGTTGGTCAACATGTTTGTTACGGGTTCAAACCAAATTGGTAGGTCAACTGAAATTAGAACTCCAATCCTCTGGACACTACTTTTTTGGTGGGCTCCAAATGATTTTCTCCATTGCAAAAAAATGTATGGAGCATACACAAGAGAAATTTGAATCCAGTTTTAGGGGATTTATTCCTGGAATAAAGGTTTAGAACTTCTGAATCATTATGGTTCTGCTCTGTAGTATATGATATTACCTGGGCTGGGGGTATGTATGGGTCATTGTAGAGCAGGTACTTGCCATGTGTGTGGTGGTTTGGTCCCCAGAACCACAAAAGAAAAAAATGTATTATATAATTTGACACATTTGTTTATGGATCTAGCTTGTATTCCTTATAATATGAAGCACTCTGTTAGACACTGAGGATTATGCAAAGTTAGGGAAGACATTGTCCCAGCTTCAAAGGAACTTGAAATCTTGTAGATGTTTTAGGAGAATTGTACCAGCACAGGTAACAAGTTACAATGTGGTGATTGTTTAAGTTGGTTACAAACACAGGCCGGAGGGCTTGTGTAGAGGAGAGCTCATATCCAGGATGCCATTTTGGACTGAGCTGGATCTTCATTATGCTTGGAAATAGTCATTAGAAGACCACTGTTCACAGAGCGTGAAGGAGCACATCTTCACTCCATTGGTGCTCAATCAAGATTGGTGGGATTTCTTAAAATTATTTTAACTACCCAAGTTATTTGTGATCATTGTAGAAAAATGTGATGATATAGACAATCAGGTTTTAATAGCCACCTATTTGTGATATATATGTTATATGTACTATAATATTCCATTATATACATGCAGTTGAAAGTTATTTAACAGATCATTTTTTTTAGTATATTTTATAGATAGATGCAATACCTTTATTTATTTTTATGTGGTACTGAGGATCGAACCCAGTGCCTCACACATGCCAGGCAAGTGCTGTACCACTGAGCTACAACTCTAGCCCCCTTAATAGATCATTTGTGAGTGGGTAGGTTTCAGTAGGCAGAGATGGGAGGGTAGAATAAAAGTGTTGTTTTCAAACAGCATTAGTGTTTGAAAGTCTTAAGTGTTTTGGTTTACTCTGAAGTCTTAAAGCATATTTAGTATAGGAGTCTTTTATTAAAGTTAATATTCTTTGTCCAAAACACATAAGACTCAACTCTGGAAAATTTACTTGATGAGAAAAATGCAAGAATAAGTTTATAGAGTAATAATAAACTGCATGAAAATATTTGAAGTGAGTATTGAATTGAAGGACAAGAAGAGATGATGGACCCTTGAAGATAAGCTTCCAAGGACAGGGGAACTAGGTTTGACTTTGGTGTCCCTGAGAGAATACATTTCTGACCACATTTCTAAATGGGAAGGCAGACCAGCTCTCCAGAACTTGTCCTGCATTTTTGAGCCATTGACTACTTTGAAAGTCTGGTGAAGCCTAGGGACCTCTTAGAATATTTTCAAATGCATAAAATAGACTATAGGATTATAAAGAGAATCAGCTATATTGCATACAGGTGTATAGGGGTTGAGTATCCTCATCTAAAGGCCCTTTGCTGTATTTGAAGCCCTATAGCCTCTAGTGCGAGATAGGTGATTGTAGGCACTTAATCAAATTTTGTTGAATTACATGAGTGGAAGTTTTGCTTTTTTAACAATTAAGGTAAACACTAACAAGATGGTACCATGTATTCTACCTTGTCTTTTCTGAAAAGTAGTTGTTTTTGTTATGTCATTTATAGATTTTGAGTAGTCACTGAAGGTTTTATTAATCAAACTGTGACAATTTTTTTGACGATTCTTACTTTTTTGTGAAATGATCTTTTTGCAGAAGAAAGACCTCTCAGATCCTTTTAATGATGAAGAAAAGGAAAGGCATAAAGTGGAGGCCCTTGCACGGAAATTTGAAGAAAAATATGTAAGGTTTCTCTCTTGGGCAACCAGATATTCTCATTTGATGGAAATGGCATGTTCCTTTAGTGGATTATGATGTAATCAACAATAATCTGGAAATAAGTATAGAACTCAGAGAAAACAGAATGCAGTTATTAAACAAATGCGCTGAGGTACAGAAATCTCATTTGATAGGAGCTAGCATGTGAGCTAAGTGGGCCAATGAGCACTTCCTTAGAGGAGGTGTTTTGGCATGAAGCATAGAAGCCATTTAGTTCATCCTTCTGTCTTAGACTATTTTATGCAGATACAAATTATTCTATTTTCAGAGGTCTTTGGAGAAGGAGGTTGGGGGGAAGTGAGAAAGAGAGACCCAGTGCTTTACCAGTTTTAATCACCAGCTGATAAAGCTCAAGACAATGTTTAATTCTGTGTGCTTATCAAAAAATATATGACCTATTGCTTTCAAATTTTAGGGTGGAAAGAAACGTAGAAAAGACCGAATACAGGACTTGATTGATATGGGGTATGGTTATGATGAATCTGATTCCTTCATCGATAACTCTGAGGCGGTGAGTTGTTAATGAAAATGTAATATCAGAACCTCCACATCTTGGCTCCTACAGAGATCATGGCTGGGAAGCTGGGGGCAGGGTCAGAATAGCATGCTCTCGATGAGAAGTGTACTCTTGGACCTGGGTCTTGGTGCCCTCATCTGAGAAATATGACTACTCTGTCCATCGCACTTTGTAGCTCACACGTTTGTGATTGGTGGGAGGGAGAAGGTTGCTTTCCCACACTGTGTGAAGTATGACAGAAGCACAGTTAATCTCTTGAGACCTACTTTACACCTTTGGACCATAGAGCCAGAACTTGGAGCTGACAGTATGTTTTCCCCCTTTAGTATGATGAGCTTGTTCCTGCTTCTTTGACCACAAAGTATGGAGGATTTTACATTAACTCAGGAACTCTGCAATTTAGACAAGCATCCGAATCTGAGGATGATTTCATTAAAGAAAAGAAGAAAAAATCTCCAAAGGTTAGAACATGCTTGCTTTTGGATTTCAGAAATGTTTTTTGACATGACACTGTAAGATAAGTGGGTGACTCCAAAGTGTGCAACGGCTTGGGATGGCTCAGGAGGCTGGTGGAAAGGTGAACTGTGCCGAGGTGACGTGGATATGGGGCTCTGTCAGCCTTCTGTCATTGTGTATGTTATGGATGCCCCAGCAGGCTCAGCAGAGTTGTGTGTTGAGGTGGTTTTGGGGTGGGGATGGGAGCAGTGAGGGTGTGGAGCGAGGCAGCGTGCAGCACCCTTGCTGGCCCTCTTCTGTGGATGTGTAGAGGACTTCAGTTCCCAGGGTGTCACCCACTGAAAACAAGCCACCCTTAGGCTGAGAATATTGTAGTGTCTGTCTGCCTACTGCCTGTTGTGTAAAACAAGAGGTAGGGCCCACCTGCAGCCCATTCTAAATGAGCCAAGTTTCAGGCTTCAGAGAGACCACTGCTGTCTCCCCTCTGGGTGTTCCCAGGACACACTCTGGTGGGAATGCTATGGTTTGTGGTCTAGGGACTGCTCTGAGAGCTCTTCGTTCGTGAAGGAAGTAAGGCAGGTCTCAGGATGTGCCTGGGCGGAGCAAGGCCAGTGCCATGTAGTGCACTTGCTCCCTGAGTCAGGGAGCTGTGTAACTGTGCCTTGTCTTTAATTCTCAGAAGCGGAAGTTGAAGGAAGGTGGTGAGAAGATAAAGAAGAAGAAAAAAGATGACACTTATGACAAGGAGAAGAAATCGAAAAAGTCCAAGTTTTCCAAAGCCGGGTGAGAGGCAGCAGCTTTTCGCTAGGATAAAGTCTGACCCATGAGGGCAGGACACCCAGGAGCTGACTCACCTCCCCCACAGCTTCAGAAGAGGCAGCAGGGCCTGGCCCTCCTGTCCTCCCTCTCACCTCCCACAGGGCTGTTCTGGGCTAGTCATAGGTGCTCTCATCTCTGTGTGTCAGATGGCCAGCGTTCCTCTGTTCCACTGTCAGTGTTGGCAGCTATTTCTGTTACTGTGTTGTTGCTGATGCTCCTTGTTCTCGCGGGCACTTTTCTCTCTGCCCCAGTTCTTCTGTCTCTGCTGTTTTCCTTTGTCTTCTGTGGTCATGCTTCCTTTTTCTCACTTGGTCTTACCCCAGCTGCCTTCAAGTTGCTGCTGTTCTCTGCTGCTCCTGCTTTCTCCCTTTAAATACTTTTCTTGTGCCTCCCTTTTTTTGCAACCTTTTATTTCAGCCTGGCAGTGGTTCTTAAAAACCCATCGGATATTTAGCATTACGTGACTCTGTTGCTAACTTGTATTCACTCTTAAGCTTTGGTCCAGCAAGAACGAGCTCCATATGCCAAGAGGAGGGAGGAATGATAACAGGGTGGACTGTGACTGAGGTTCTCCTGGAGACCATTGCCCTGGGACAGGGGTGAAGGCCTCTTGAGTTTCCCTGTGGAGGGGTTCTGCAGTCTGAGTAACCAGTTTCTCTCTTACTTACAGCTTTACAGCCCTCAATGCCAGTAAAGAGAAGAAGAAGAAGAAATACTCTGGGGCTTTAAGTGTTAAAGAGATGCTAAAGAAATTTCAGAAGGAGAAAGAGGCTCAGAAAAAGAGAGAGGAGGAGCATAAGCCTGTAGTGGTCTCATCGGTGGAAGCTCAGGGCCTACGGGACTTGGAGGGTGCTTCTGACCCCTTGCTCTCGCTCTTTGGCTCCACTTCTGACAATGACTTGCTCCAGGCAGCCACTGCCATGGACTCACTGACCGATTTGGACTTGGAGCAACTGCTCAGTGAGTCTCCAGAAGGAAGCCCCTTCCAAGATATGGATGATGGAAGTGATTCCCTTGGGGTGGGATTGGACCAGGAATTCAGGCAGCCCTCTTCCCTCCCCGAAGGCCTGCCAGCACCCCTGGAGAAGCGCATTAAGGAGCTGGCTCAGGTATGGTGACACAGTGTGGCTGGGCTTTCCTGGAAGCGGTCGGGCAGATTGGCGCTGGTTCTGCACAGTGTGAAGCTCGATGCCCAGAGAAACCTTTAGTGAGCTGGCAGTGGAAGTGTGAGCTTTCCCCAGCATCTCCTCATCCTGAGTGAGGAAACAGTGTCAGCTTTGCCCAGTAGGCTTCATATTTAAGCTTTTCTTGGTTCTTTCTCTTCTAGACAATTTATTTTCTTTCTGGGAGATTTTTCTCTTTCCATTTTCTGCCTGTTTCTTTCCCATAAGCATTTCTTTTTGTGCATAGACCAACACTGATGTTGGCATCAGGCAGCTGAGTGAGAGATTCATCATATTCGCTTTCGAAAATGCACTGAAGTTCATAAACATGTAAGTTACGCATAGAGCATATGCTCAGTTGTCACTGGATTTTGGTTGCTCCCTTGCATTGCTTATTGTCAGTGTCAGCATTGGTAGCAATCACAGGAATGCTTCCATGGTGCTAAATAAAGAGGAGCTTAACTCAAATGCTGTCCGTGCCCCTTGACAGCAGCAGCAACCTTTAGCATAGAGCAGCTGTTGCTGCTGCTGTTCTCCATTGATTTGGAATTGATTCCTAAGTGCTGAGAACTGTCAATTCAGTAATACTAACTATGAACCAAACATGGATCATTAGTTACAGTGATTACCTTTTAGTTAAAATAACATTTTACCTTAGATATTGTGGTTTGTACTGCATCTCCAGTGGCATTTGTACTCAATAACTAGTTCTGAACTAGTGATTCTCATAGCATCTCAGAATCAGTGCTCTGTATTTATCCTTTATGTTCAGGGCAGGGGAAATGTCAACCACTGCTATAAATGATTTTCTTACTTCCAGAAAATATTTGAACATAGTATACAAAGCAAATAAAACATCTTTTTGAAATCTCTAGTTCATCCTTGTTAGCTTGTGTGCAGTGTTGGGCATAAGTGTCCTATCTGAATGTAATGATCTAAATGAATTGTGCCATGTCAGGGATTCAGAGTGTATCTTAAATATGACATTGAGGTGGAAGGAGTTGAACCTGAACTTGGCATGTTTGAGTGTACTGTCTTGTATTTGCTCTCAGAATTTGTGTTAAAAAATTACTTTGTTCTTTTCATTCCTCTGGTTTGTAATCAAATTGTTTTATAGTTTCTGAAAGTCTTGTTAAATAAGTAAGGACTATGTGATGGTAGCCAGTTTTTTTTTAGAGAAAAGTCAAAACAGAATTCTTGGGTATGTTCTCATTCTCACCATGGGTTGTGTTCTAGTGTGCTTACTTATTATTTCAATCTCTTGGGGAACATGGAGCACATCAAGTGGAACAAGATGCTGTAACCTCAGACAGTGTGGGGCTGAGTGCAAGGAAGCACCCTTGGTGGATCCCCTGTCTGGCAAGCTTCCCTCCTGAGTGATTGCTTTTGGGCATGACAGACAGGGGCTCAGGATCCTGTAGGCAAGGTGGGTCTGGGTTCTGGAGGTGGTGTCCAGAGAGTTTGATATTCTGGTTTGAAAATATAGTGCTCAAGGGTGAAGTTGATACTTTAGTGTTCACCTGGCCATGCTCCTGCATTAAGAAACTTTGGAAAATGGGGTGGGAAGTATGTGGATATTATCCATTGCCCCACCAGTTGAAATACAATTTCACTTTGCATATTCCTTTCTAGCTTCTGTGTATGTTTTTATGCAATTGTGATTATAGTTGTGAATAATTGTTCCATGATTTTTTTCACTTAATAAATATCATTATAAAGCCCTCATTATTTTTAATGGTTGCATTAAAAAGAAGGCTTATTTTATAAAGTTAATTCTACTCCAGCAGGGCCCCTGCACTTGGGGCACCTGGAACCCCCCACATGTGTGTACAAATGCTCTGGACTGCAGGCCCTATTGAGAATTTGCTGGGAAAGGTAGTCTTCCCAGGGAAAGAAGGCATTTGTACACAAACATTGCATACAGGTCCAAAAGTTGCATGTGATATTTGGATCCTTAATAAGGAACCCTGTCCTGGATTTTGAAATAGACATTTTATAAATTGCATTTTAAATTAATTTTATTTTATTTTATTTTATTTTTTTTATTTATTTTTTTTTTTTGGTACCGGGGATTGAACTCAGGGGCACTCGACCCCTGAGCCACATCCCCAGCCCTATTTTGTGTTTTATGTAGAGACAGGGTCTCACTGAGTTGCTTAGTGCCTCGCCCTTGCTGAGGCTGGCTTTGAACTCGCGATTCTCCTGTCTCAGCCTCCCAAAGTGCTGGGATTACAAGCGTGAGCC
>PVHX01020794.1:0-31103 GCA_004024805.1 Geosciurus inauris
TTTTTAGTTATTGATGGGTCTTTATTTTATTCATTTATTATTTATACGTGGTGCTGAGGATCGAACCCAGTGCCTCACGCATGCTAGGCAAGCGCTCTACCACTGAGCCACAGCCCCAGCCCCCCATACCTACCAGTTCTGATCATTAGGATTCTAGTTCCTAACTCCAAACAGCTGACATCTGGACAAACTTTAAGGGTACTAGAAGTCCCATTCCTCTTCTAGGGAATGACCTCATAATGTTTGGCTTAGGTCTGGCCCCTGGTGGCCAGACTACTGGAGACCAAGATGAAGTTTACTTAAGAAATAAACAAATCTGGAATAAATTTAAACAAATCACTGCCCAGCATATTCTAAAAGCTGCCTTCTGGGTGGCCAGACTTGCTGTATTCCCAATCTTTTAATTCAACTAAACATGGGTGTCTTGATGTTATGCCTCCTGCCAGGTAGTCTGAGGCTTAAGTTTCTGCACCCCACCCTAACCCCCATTCAGCCAATGGTTGCTGAGGCTTATTTTACGCAAAGCATCAAGCTAACTGCTGATGGTGATGCAGAAATGTGTAAAACCTGATCTCTGTCCAGGAGCTCCTAGTCTGCAGGGAGAAGTAACCGAAACAGCTCATTTTAACACAGAAGGAATGAAAAAGATACAAAGTAATTGTAAGTTATATACTGAGGGAAAAGGGTCAGCAAAACTAGACAGAGGCCACAGATGTCTGGGCCTTAAAGAAAAGGCAGAATTTCAGTAGGTGAATCAGGGAAAGATGTTTCTCTTCTCTTAGGCTAGATTTTTGAGGGGAGTGATGATATTTTATTCATCTTTTTTTTTTTTTTTTTTTGGTGGGGGGTACTGAGGATTGAACACAGGGACACTCAACCACTGAACTAGCTACATGCCCATCCCTATTTTGTATTTTATTTAGAGACAGGGTGGCATTGAGTTGCTCAGCACTTCACTGTCACTGAGGCTGGCTTTGAACTCGCAATGCTCCTGCCTCAGCCTCCTGAGCCGCTGGGAAGACAGGGGTGCGCCACTGTGCCAGGCTATTTTACTCATCTCTACGTTCCTGACACCCAGCATAGTACCTAGCACAAGAGTCCAGGGGCAGAAAGTGTAGCTCAGTAGTAGTGTGATTGCCTGGCCTGTGTAAAACATTGGGCTTGATTCTCAACATTAAAAATAAATGAATAAATAAATAGAAAGAAAGGAAGGAAGAAAGAAGAGTCCAATACCTTTGGTGACTGAATGAATGAGTGGATTCTGGACTGATACAATAGCACAAAGGCAAAGACAGTAAAGTGTACCTTATTTTTGAGGTATAGCAAATGGTCTGATACAGTTGCTCTGAATATAAGAAATGAAAGAAAATGTTGTGGAAGATTAATGAGACATTTTTTCTACCAGATTAACAATACCATGCTAAGAATTTTTACTAAATTCTATAGGCAAGAATTAACTATTTCTTCCCATGGGGCAATAACTAACACCTTTCTCCATCTTTGTATCTTTAGTACCTAGGACAGTTTCAGGAATTTTTTATTTTTACTTATTTTATTTGGTACTGGGGATTGAGTCCAGGGATACTTTACTACTGAGCTACATCCCCAGCACTTTTAATTTTTTTTTTTTTTTGAGACAGGGTCTTGCTAAATTGCTTAGGGCCTCGCTAAATTGCTGAGGTTGGCCTTGAATTTGTGAACCTCCTCCCTCAGCCTCCCGAATCATTAGAATCAAAGATGTGTGCCACTGTGACTGGCAACAGTTCCAAGAATTTAGAAATTAGTTAATAAATGACTGGATGAATGAATTGAAGATTTTTGAGAAGGAAAGTTATTTGATTCAATCTTCAGTTTACTTTAGTAATAGTAATCTCTTGGGGCTGGGGTTGTAACTCAGTAGTAGAGTGCTTGCTTAGCATGTGTGAAGCACTGGGTTTGATCTTCAGCACCACATTAAAAAAAACAAACAAATAAAGTTATTGTGTCCATACTACTTTAAAAAAAATAGTAGTCTCTCACTTTTACATACAATTTGATAGTCATAGAAACACATTTATTTTATTATTAAATTTTTTATTGGTATAGTCAGGCACAGTGGTTTACACCTGTCATCTCAGCTACTCAGGAGGTTGAACAGGAGGATTGCAAGTTTGAAGCCAGCCTTAGCAATTTAGTTTTGTCTTAAAATAAAAAATAAAGAAGGCTGAGTGTAGAGCATCTTCAGTGGTAGAGCACCCCTGGGTTCAATCCCCAACATTAAAAATAAATAAATAAATAACCACTTTTTTAATTATATGCCCAAAAGTTTATTAGAAAAGAAGGATAGATATTATTATCTATCATATCCTGCAGATGTTATTCTCCTGTCCAGCATAAAGAAACCTAAACTCTATTTCCTTTAATAGCCCTTCCTATAACTGAACGACTCTTTCATTCATGTGATCCACCTCTCATGAGGAACCTTGATCTTTCTCCACATTCACTGGACTCAGGACTTCTGTGTATCTCAAAAACTAGACCCAACTCACAATGCAAAGATATTTTGCTGATTCATTCACAGGGAGTCTGAGAAAAGGTTCATTACTCCTTGGTGCAGCAGACATTTTTTGTTCTTTCTCCAAGCTTCTTCTCCATAACCACTGACTTATCCATCTTCCTTCTCTTTCCTCTCATGGTCATATAACCTTTTCCCATCAAAACACAACAAGCCGGGCGCGGTGGCTCAAGCCTATAATCCCAGCACTTAGGGAGGCTGAGACAGGAGAATTGCGAGTTCAAAGCCAGCCTCAGCAATGGTGAGGTGCTAAGCAACTCAGTGAGACCCTGTCTCTACATAAAACACAAAATAGGGCTGGGGATGTGGCTCAGTGGTTGAGTACCCCTGAGTTCAATCCCTGGTGCCACAAAAAAAAAAAAAAAAAGTGAGGTATTAAGTCTAGTATTGACTAAAAGAATTAAGGAATTTGGAATTAAGTAGCTGAAGAAGGTTATGGGAGGGTTTTTGCTTTTGAGAAAGTTAACAATTCACTATGTCTCTACACTTACAGGGATAATCAATAGGGAGGGAAATTTTGATGGAACAGGGTAAAGAAAGAGGGTAGTGGCAGGAGTGGTGTCCTTGAGCAGTCAGGAGAGGGTGAAGTCTAAAACCTAAGTGGAGAGACCGGCTGTGCTAAGACGAGCACTTCATCCACAGTCACTGGAGAGGAGACAGAACATAAGGCAGGGATGCAAATAGGTCAGGAGGAGCAGAAACTTTGGATCATTTCTATTTTCCCAGAGAATTAGGAAACACCATCTTTAGCCAGGAGTAAGAGAGCGAGACATCAAGTCACTTGGTTTGTGAAGAAAAGTGTGAAATAGTCATGGAGACAGGAAGAGAAAAAGTGTGAGACTCAGCATTGGACAAGCATTCTGCAGGGGTCTGGGGTTATAGCTCAGTGGTAGAGCGCTTGCCTCATGCATGTAAGGCACTGGGTTCAATCTTCAGCACCAAATTAAATAAGGGAAGGAAGGAAGGAAGGAAGGAAGGAAGGAAGGAAGGAAGGAAGGAAGGAAGGAAAGATTTTTTTAAAAAGAGTTCTGCAGGTAGCATCTGGTAAGTGTGGATATATGCATATATAACAAAACTATTACTTTCTGGGTTTTTTATACAGTATTTTCCTTCTACCGATAGAAATGAACTTGTCATTAGTCAAAATTCCACTCTTACTTCTGGTGCTAGTAATGTGGAACAATCCTATGGCAGTCTTTCTCTCTTGCAACTAAAATCATGGTCAAAATACAAAACAAAGTAAAACAAAACATAAATTATTTTAAGACTCTATAAAGTAAACAATAGCAGGCAGATTGGGGAGGGAAGTCAAAACTTGAAGAATGCCCTCTTATGGCAGTGGTGGATTTCATGGTTTTTGTTGTTTCCTCCTTTACCTCCTGGTCTCCTGGCTTCCACTCAAAGGTGGGCCAAATCTGGGTAATGCACAGTAGGTCAGAATCAAAAATGCTAAGAAACCCCATCCTTCTGTCCAGAGGAATAAGGAAAGGGACCCCTGTGAGCTGGAGAGTGTTGGGAGAATCTCCATTTTCTCTCCCAGACCTGACCCAAGGCTGCCTCAGTTGTGGAACTGCACTGTTAATGAGTGGGGTGTGGTCAGCATGGTCATCTAAAACTCCAAAGCAAGCCCAGGTCTCTCCCTGGAGGAAGTGGAAAGTGTGGTCACTGTTGAGTAGATGTTTTGAAATGTGGGTTTTGTTTTTATTTGGGTATGATGAGGCCAATAGTTCAGATGATTGTCACTAAAAAGATAGTTTATTACTCACAGTTTCCAAAAGGAAGGGCATGCCCCACCATGCAGGGCCACGAGAGAGAGTGTGATGTCTGTTGCAGGCAGAGGGAGGGCAGGGAACTGGAAGACAGCTTTCAGTGTGGTTTTTGAAGGAAGGATTAGGTGAGGTGGGGTAAGCAGGCTAAGCAGGTTTAGGATCCGCTAGACAAAGTAATTTCAACAGGCTGAGGGTCTGGGGACTTTCCATAGTTGTTTAGTGCCTTGTGCTGGAGTGATAAGGATAGAGGAATAGAGGCCAGGAGTATCAAGTCCAGTAAAGGAGGCATTTGAGGGGTATAGGCTCTGAGTTGGTTAGTTTGCATATGAAGAGCACACATGTGAGAGTCATTGCTACCTCTAAGTATCAGCTACTGAGAAGGATGGTCCCTTTCTGATCAGCAAAGTCCCAGATATCAAAGCATTAAATATAGAAACTAAAAAATGTGGTCAGTATAGTGGAGCCTGTGAAGGAAATCCCCTCCCCTTTTTGTCTCAAATCAACTCTCCTTCTTATCATTTCACCCTAGTTGGGCTGGGTCATATAGTATCATGGGAAGCTAAAACAGTATCATGGGAAGCTAATACAGAAGATTAGGAAAAGGGGCCACTGGAAGCCCAAGAATGTGGGAGAAATCTCAGGGAGGAAAGGGTTAGAGAAGCGGACCCCTTACTTCTGAATAGAAATCCTGGGTCACTCCTAAACTGCATCTGGGCAGAACATACCCAGAGAAATTTGGACATGGTTTTGGGAACTGAACTACAATATAAACCATCACGTAGTCCTGGACTAACCCCTTCCTGGAATAGGAAGAGCAGATGCAGTCCCTTCTCCAGCCCTTTACTCCTGGAATTTCTCCCACATTCTTTCACTTAAAATGAACTCACACTACAATCACCACACCTAGAAGGTAAAAAAGAACTTTTAGCCTGCATCTGAGTTGATTGCCTGCTAAAATAAAAATAATCAACATGCAGAGATTTAAATAGGACTCAAAGTCCCACAATATAATAGTTAAAATTGCCAAGGTACAATCCAAAATTACTTAACATACCAAGAACCAAGACATTGATCAATTTTCAAGGGAAGAAAAAACAAATGTTAATCCCTGAATGACCCAGGTGTTAGAATTATCTGACAAAGACTTGCAAGCAACTATTATAACCATCCTCTGGCGGACAAAGGTAAATCATGCTTGAAATGATAGGTATACGTTCTCATCAAAGAAATAGAAATTATAAAAGAGAACCAGATGGAAACTAGATGAAGTTAAAAAAATTACTAAAAGGGCTCCATAGTAGAATGAAGACGACAGGAATAACTGAGTGAACTTGACAGATTAATACAAACCATTCAATATAAAGATCACAGAAGAAAAAAGACTCTTACAATGAACAGAGCACCAGATACGATGGCACACACCTATAATTCCAGCGACTCAGGAGGCTGAGGCAGGAGTTAGGTTCAAGGTCAGTCTCAGCAACTTAGACCCTTTCTCAAAATAAAAAATAAGAAGTACAGGGCATATAGCTCAGTGGTAAAGTACCCCTGGGTTCAATCCCCAGTAGTGAAAACAACTAAAAAATAATAATGAATAAATAAAATGAACAGAGCCTCAGGAGCCTATGGGACAATACAAAACTTTAAACTTGTTTCATTCAAGTTTCTGAAAAAAGAGGAGAAAGAAATACATGTGAGTCAGGAGCGGTGGCGCATGTCTATAATCCCTGCACTTTGGGAGGCTGAGACAGGAGAATCATGAGTTCAAAGCCAGGCTTCGCAACAGTGAGGCACGAAGCGACTCAGTGAGACCCTGTCTCTCAATAAAACACAAAATAGGGCTGGGAAAGTGGATCAGTGGTCGAGCGCTTGCCTCGCATGCGTGAAGCACTGGGTTTGATCCTCAGCACCACATACAAAAATACATAAATAAATAAAAAGTAAAAACATTTAAAAAAAGATTGACTTTAAAAAAAAAAACAAAGAAAGAAATACGTGTGGTAAAATATTTGAAGAAATAACAACTGAAAATATCACAAATTTTGAATCCAAAAGCCCCAAACAGGATAAATGCAATGAAACCTTGCCCAATGACATTCTAATCAAATTTCTGAAAACCAAAGATAAATTTTTTTAAAAAATCACAAGAACAGCCACACAAAAACATTGACACTTTACGTATGTGTGAATAATGACCCTAATGACTACAGATCTTATATTGGAATCATGGAGACTACAAGACATTGGAACAATATCTTTATAGTTAACTGTCAAATTGAATTCTCCAACAAATATCCCCTTCAGAAATGAAGATGAAATACACATCTTCAGATAAAAAAAGGCTAAGAGAAGTTGTATCCAGGGACCTGCTACAAAAGAAATGCTCACCAAGTTCTTCAAGCTGAGGGTAAATGATACCAAAGGAAACTTGGTACTTTAGGAATAAAGAAAGAGCAAGAGAATGAGTTAATATCTGGGAAGAGATAATAAGTTGTTTTTCTCTTATTACATATATTATAAAGATGTATGCCCATTGAAGCTGGGCACAGTGGCACACACTTGTAATCCCAACAACTTGGGAGTTTAAGGCAAGAGGGTTGCAAGTTCAACATCAGCCTCAGCAACTTAGGGAGACATTGTCTCAGAATAAGAAGTAAAAAAAATAAAGCTTAGTGGTAAAGTGTCCCTGTATTAAATCCCCTGTCTCTACATAAAACACAAAATAGGGCTGGGGATGTGGCTCAGTAGTCGAGTAACCCTGAATTCAATCCCTGGTACCAAAAAAGAAAGAAAGAAAGAAAGAGAGAGAGAGAGAAAGAGAGAGAGAGAGAGAGAGAAAGAAAGAGAAAGAAAGAAAGAGAGAGAGAAATAAATAAATAAATAAATACATGTGGTAAAATATTTGAAGAAATAACAACTGAAAACATCACAACTTTTGAATCCAAAAGCCCCAAATGGAAAAAACAAAACAAAACAAACAAAAAAAAACAGAAGATAAAGAAGTACAACCATTGAAAAAAAAGTTTATAAAGTAATCTAGGAGAGTTTCAATATGTGTGCATATAATACATATAAGACAACTGTTATAGTTTGGATCTGGACTGTCTCGCCAAAGTTTCGTGCATTGAAGGCTTGGTCCCCAGTGCAGCAACATTCAGATGTGGGCTTTGGGGAAGTATTTGGATCATGATAAGTATTAACTTATCAACCTCGTTGATAAGTTAATCTGTTGATAGATTCATAACTAAATGGACTATTGGAAAGTAGTATAAATTATAAGAGGTGGGACCTAGTTGAAGGGAGTGGGTTGTTAGGGGCATACCCTTAGAGAATATCTTGTCCCCTGAAACCTTTCTATTTCTCTGCTTCCTGGCTGTCATGAAGTGCCATGCCCTTTCCATGATGTTTCCGCCTCACCATAGGCCTAAAAGCAATGGAGTTACTTGAGCATGGACTGAAACCTCTGAAACCATGAGCCAAAATAAAATTTTCCTCTTTTAAGTCTATTTTCTCAGGTATTTTGTCACAGCAATGAAGAGCCAACGAATGTAACAACTATAACATAAAGGGGAGCAAGTAAAGGGGTCCTATAGTTGTAAGCTTTCAATATTTTACTTAAAATGGCAAGACACTGATTCTAAGTAGACTGTGAAACGTTAGATATGCATATTATAATCCCTTGAGCAATATAAAATAACAAATATATATATAACTTGTATATAAATATAAATACAAGCTGAGTGTATGCCTATAATCTCAGCAACTCAGGAGGCTGAGGCAGAAAAATAGCAAGTTTGAGACCAGTCTGGGCAGCTTAGTGGGATCCTGTCTCAAAATAATAATAAAAAAAAAAAGGCTGGAGATGATGTAGCTCAGTGGCATAATGCCCTTGAGCTCAATTCCCACTATCAAAACAAAACAAAATCACACCATAAAAAAGAAAAAGAGGGGCTAGGGTTATGGCGCAGTGGTAGCGTGCTCACCTAGCACGCATGAGGCACTGGGTTCGATCCTCAGCACCACATAAAAATAAAATAAAGATATTCTGTTCACCTACAACTAAAAAATAAATATTAAAAAAAAGAAAAAGAGGGGCTGGGATTGTGGCTCAGCGGTAGAGCGCTTGCCTCGCATGCGTGAGGCCCTGGGTTCGATCCTCAGCACCACATACAAAGCAATAAAATAAAGACATTGTGTCCAACAACAACTAAAAAAAAATCTTAAAAAAAAAAAAAAAAAAGAAAAAGAACATAGAGAGCCAAAAAATGACCAAAATATTTTAAAATAGAATATGAAAAATATTCTCATATAACCCAAAATATAGTAGGAAAGGAATTTGAGAAAAAATGGAGGAGACCAACAAAAAAGTAATATATTGTAGACCAAATCCATTTATATCATTTACATGTAAATGGTCTAAATATACCAATTAAAAGACAGGGATAACGTGTTGGATAAAAGGAGAAGAAAAAAAAAAAAAACAAGACCCAATTATATGCTATGTGCAATAAACCTCCTTTATTTATGTTTTTTATTTTTTAAATATTTTTTTAGTTGTAGATGGACATGATATCTTTATTTTATTTATTTTTATGTGGTGCTGAGGATCGAACCCAGTGCCTCACGCACGCAAGGTAGGTGCTCTACCACTGAGCCACAATCCCAGCCCTAAACCTCCTTTAAATATAAAGGATGTTTATTTGAGGACTCATTATTTCAGAGGTCTTGGTTCATAGAAAGTGAGCTCCATTCTTTGGGGCTCCAAATGAGGCAGAACATCATGGGAAGGAGGCAGAAGGAAGCAGCTCATGTGATGATCAAGAAGCAGAAAGAGGTCTCCACTTGCCAGATACAAAATACTTACCCCAAAGCCAAGCTACAGTTTCCATCTCTTCCAACCACACCCTACCCACCTTCAGTTACCACTCAGTTAATCCTTATCAGGGGATTAATTCACTGATTGGGTTAAGTCTCTTATCACCTGATGATTTCTCCTCTGAACCTTCTTGCATTGTCTCACACATGAGCTTTTAGGGGACACCTCACACTCAAGCAACAACATATACATATCTATCTATATATGCATATAGAGAGAGATTGAGATTATAGGCACATAATATGATAAAAGGTCAATTCAACAAGAACATGAAACCTGAAATGCAGTATGCAACTAACAAAGATCCAAAGTAAGTGAAGCAAAAACTGAGAGAACTAAAAGGGTCTATGAACAAACCCACAGTTATACTTGAAGACTTCAATAACTCTTTTCTCAATAATTGATACACAAATACATGGAAAATCAACAAGGATATAAAAGACCTGAATAACACTATCAACCAATTCAATCTAATGAGTATTTATAGAACACTCTTCCCAAGAACAGCAGAATATATAAAAGTGTTCACAGAACATGTACACAGACCATGTTCTGGGTCATAAAATACTAATAATTTTTAATATATTAAAATAGCAACAACATGTTTTCTGGCTATCACAGAATTTAAAAAGAAATAGGTAATGGAAAATTCTGGAGTATTTGGAAATACTTTAGTAGTAGTAGCATGCTGCTAAATAACCCTTGGATCAAACCTTCATCACTTCGGATTAGGCCCCAACTTCCTTAACAAGACTCCTAAAGTGCAAGAAATAAAATCAAGGGGCTGGGTTGTGGCTCAGTGACAGAGTGCTTGCCTAGCATGCATGAGGCACTGGGTTCGATCTTCAGCACCACATAAAAATAAGTAAATAAAATAAAGGTATTGTGTCCATCTACAACCAAAACAAAAAAAAAAAAGAAAGAAAGAAATAAAATCAAGAATCAATAAATGGGATGGATTCAAACTAAAAAGCTTCTTCTCAGCAAAATAAACAATTAATGAGCTGAAGAGAGAGCCTACCTTTTGGGAGCAAGTTTTTGCCACATGCACGTCAGAAAACTAATCTTTGGGATATATAAAGAACTCAAAAATCTTAACACCAAAAAACCAAAAACAAACAAAAAAACCCAATCAATAAATGGATTAAGGTGCTGAACAGACACAGAAGAAGATATACAACCAACCAACAAATATATTTAAAAATGTTCAACATCTCTAGCAATTAGAGAAATGCCAATCAAAACTACTCTAAGATTTCATCTCACACCAGTCACAATAGCAGTTATCAGGAATACAAACAACAATAAGTGTTGGCGTGGATATGGAGGAAAAGGCACACTCATACATTGCTATGGGACTGCAAATTGGTACAACCAATCTGGAAAGCAGTATGGAGATTCCTTAGAAAACTTGGAATGGAGTATGCTGTTTTGAAACTTTGGAATGGAGTATGACTTAAAAACAGCATACTACAGTGACGCAGCCACTTCAATGTTTATTGAAGTTCAATTCACAATCGCTAAACTGTGGAACCAACCTGGATACCCTTCATTAGATGAATGGATAAAGAAACTGTGGCATTTATACACAATGGAATATTACTCAGCATTAAAAGAGAATAAAATTTTTGCATTTGCAGGGAAATGGATGGAGCTGGAGAATATCATCCTAAGCAAAGTAAGCCAATCCTCAAAATCAAAAGCCGAATGTTCTCTCTGATAAGTGAGAACATTCCATAATAGGGGATGAGCATGGGAGGAACGGAGAAACTTTGGTCAAAGGAATGGGGAGGGGACATGGGAGCAGGAAAGATGGTGGAATGAGATGGACAACAATGCCCTAGGTTCATGTATGACTGCACATATGGGGTGACTGTACACCGTGTACAACCAGAGAAATGAAAGTTGTATTCCATTTGTGTATAATGAATCAAAATGCATTATGCTGTCATGTATACCTAATTAGAATAAATAAGCTTTAAAAAAATAAAAAAGAAACCGGGCGCAGTGGCGCAAGCCTGTAATCCCAGCACTTTGGGAGGCTGAGACAGGAGAATCGCGAGTTCAAAGCCAGCCTCAGAAACCGTGAGGCACTTAGCAACTCAGTGAGACCCTGTCTCTACATAAAACACAAAATGAGGCTGGGGATGTGGCTCAGTGGTTGAGTGCCCCTGAGTTCAATCCCCAGTACCAAAAAAATAAAATAAATAAATAAAAACTAAAATAAAAAAAGAAACCCTTGGATCCTTGAGGAAATCTTAAGGATAATTAAATATTTTGAATTGAGTGAAAATGAAAACACCTCTGCATACACTGGTGCATACCTGTAATTGCAGCTACTTGGGAGGCTGAGGCAAGGGGATTGTAAATTCTAGGCCAGCCTCAGCAACTTAGTGAGACCCTCCCTCAAAATAAAAATAAAATAAAAAGGACTGTAACTCAGTGATAGAGTGCCCCTTAGATACAAGCCCCAGTACTGCCAAAAAGTAAAAAAAAAAGGAAATGAAAACACATGTTAAAATTTATGGCTTGCAGCTAAAACAGTGTGTATAGGGAAATCTATAGCTTACACTATTGATTTCAAAACTTACTATACTGCTACACTGATAAAGACAACGTAGTATTGGTGAAAGATCAATAGAACAGCATAGAGTCCAGAAATAGACTGACACAAATGTGGCTAATTGATTTTTTCACAAAGGCAATTCAATGGGGAAAGATTGTCTTTTCAACAAATGGTGCTGGAACAATTGGAGATTTATTTATTTAATTTTTTTTTAGGGCTGGGATTGTAGCTCAGCGGTAGAGCGCTTGTCTCGCATGTGTGAGGCCCTGGGTTTGATCCTCAACAACCACATACAAAGCAATAAAATAAAGACATTGTGTCCATCTACAACTAAAAAAAATATATAAAATAAATAATTTTTTTAGTTGTAGATGAACACAATAACTTTATTCTATTTTTATTTGTTTTTATGTGGTGCTGAGAATGGAACCCAGTCCCTACATGTGACAGGCAAGCACTGTACCACTGAGCCACAATCCCAGCCTGGTAATTGGACATTTATATACAAAAATGTAAACATTGACATATACCTTGCATCTTGTATAAAAAATTTTGGTTGGTCTCGGGGGTATCTCAGCAGTAGAGCACTTGCCTAGCCCTGAGTTTAATCCCCAGCACCTACCCACCAAAAAGAAAAAAAAAATTGGTTGAAATGGATTGGAGACCTACATGCGAATCTATGAAACTTTTAGAAGAAAGGAGAGAAATCGTCGTCACCTTAGCTTAGATAAAGTTCTTAAATGAAATATTAAAGCAAAATGTATAAAAAGAAAACTTGTTTACCAAAATTAACTTTTTTCTTTGAAAGATGTTAAGGGAATAAAAAGAGAAGCAACAACTTAGGAGAAAATATCCGCAAATTATATTTCTAACAAAGAACTTGAATCTAAAATTTATAAAGAACTCTCAAAACTTGGTAAGGAGAAAACAACAACAACAACAACAAAAAAAAGTGGGAGCTGGGCATGGTGCCACACACCTGTAATCCCAGCACTTTGGGAGGCTGAAACAGGAGAATCACGAGTTCAAAGCCAGCCTCAACAATGGCGAGGTGCTAAGCAACTCAATGATACTTTGTCTCTAAATAAAACACAAAATAGGGCTGGGGATGTGGCTCAGTGTTTGAGTACCCCTGAGTTCAATCCCTTGTACCAAAAAAATAAAAAATAAAAAAATGGGGAGGGCTGCAAAAGATTTGAACAAATATTTCACCAAAGTAGATATACAGATAGCAAATAAGCACACGAAAAGGTAGAAAATCATTGCTCATTAGGGAGATGCTAATTAAAACCACAATAATACATGTCCATACAACTATTAAAGTTTAAACAAAGCACATACCTGTGATCCCAGCAGCTGGGGGGGCCGAGGCAGGAGGATCACGAGTTCAAGGCCAGCCTCGGCAATTTAGCAAGGCTGTAAGCAACTCAGTGAGACTCTGTCTCTAAATAAAACATAAAAAGCGCTGAGAATGTGGTTCAGTGGTTAAGCACCCCTGGGTTCGATCCCCAGTACAAAAAAAAAGTTGAAACAAAACTGGGTATAGTGGCACATGCGTGTAATCCCAACTACTAAGTAGGCTGAGGCAGGAGCATTGCTAGTTAGAGGTCAGCCTGGGCAATTTAGCAAGACCTAGTCTCAAAAGTAAAATATAAAAAGGGATGTGGTGTAACTTAGTGTGCAAGGCTATGGGTTCAATCCCCACTACTGAAAAAAAATTTTTTGAAACAAAACCTATGATAGAAATTGCTGGTGAGAATGCAGAATGCAAAATGATACAACTCTCTCTCATTTCCTTATGAACATACACTTACCATATAACACAACAATCCTTACTAGAAATTTTCCCACATAAAATGAAAATTTATGTTAATGCAAAAACCCATATAAGAATGTTCACCCAGGGGCTGGGGTTGTAGCTCAGTGGTAGAGCGCGTGCCTCACATGCGTGAGGCCCTGGGTTCGATCCTCAGCACCACATACAAAGCAATAAAATAAAGACATTGTGTCCATCTACAACTAAAAAAAACATTAAAAAAAAAAAAAAAGAATGTTCACCCAGGACTGGGCATGGTGGCACATGCCTGTAACCCCAGCTATTTGCAAGACTGAGGCAGAAGGACTGCAAGTTGTAAGTAGGGTTAGACAACTTAGTGAGACCCTGTCTCAAAATATAAAGGGCTGGGGATGTAGTTCGGTGGTAAAACACAGGCCTAGCATGTGCAAGGTCCTGGTTTCAATTCCAATACCGGAAAAAAGAAAAAAGAGAGAGAGAGAGCACAAATTCAAAGGCTACATTATGATGTGATTCCATTTATATGAAGTTCAAAGTCAAAACTATAAGAATAGAAAACACATGGGTGTTTCTAGAGATTAAGAGTAGAGGAAAGTTTTGACTACACAGGAGTAACACCAAGGAATTCGGGGGGTAATGAACAGTTCTATATTTTGATTGTGGTAGTGGCTATATGATTCTGTGCATTTGTCAAAACTTACAGAACAAAATTATACATATACACGTATTTATTATGTATGTGTATATCTACAAAATTTTAAAAAGTGTAACTATCAAGTCACATTTCACAGATTCTTTTTATAATTTTTTCTCTTGAGCCTAAAAATAAGATTGCCTTAATCCCTGTTGACTATCCATTTCCTCTCATCCTGCAGAACTGAAAACTTCGTGTGGAATGTATTCCTTTTAGTAGCTTATCCCCTCTGTTTTAGTAAGGTCCAGCTCTTGTTATTGGGGGTGGCAAGATAACACATTACCTGTCATTAGCACTCCAGAGTGAATCCACTTGTTGGGTTAACTAGTGGTCATTTGTGGATGGCAGCAAGAGGTCTCTTAGGGGCCAGGACACAGGACAGATGAGCGCCAATGGGACAAACGGGAAAGGAAGACCCACAGCACAGCAAAAGTGCAGGTGGGGGCCACAATCAGAGCAGAGATACCCAAAACACCTTGTGTTGACTCCACAGCCATGCCTCTGGCTGGCTCTGGACTTAGGCCAGCCTCTTCCTTGAGCTTTCATTTCCTCTGTTCTGAATTTGTCAGGTCTCTGCCCAAATCTGGTGTGACCTAAATCCTCTTCCTCTGTTTCCACGCATTCAACAAATATTTATCTTAACTGACTCTAATAGCATTCTATCCTGTTTGTACAGCACTGAAACCCTTTCATATCTGTTTATCTCTTTTGATCTAAGGGAAAGAGAATTAGCCCTGCTTTTCAGAGAAGGAAATAAAGTCTTCAAAAGGTCAAGTGGTTTAATATGGGGTGTGTGTGTGTGTGTGTGTGTGTGTGTGTGTGTGTATCTTTCTATTACCTATCCTTTGCTGCCCCCTACTGTGAGCATAGCATAGGTACTAAATTAGATGGCAACATGGTCCCTACAGAGAGTTCACTTAACAAATATTTATTGAGAGTCTATTATGTTCCAGAAACAAGTCAGGCATGGTCCTTGTGCTCATGGAATTTATGATGTACAGGGGGAAACAGAATTATTCAAATAATTACTTAATTACAATTTAGATAAGTACTATAAAGTACAAGATTCTGTGTTGGTATATTGAAAGGGGTATGTGGCCAACTCTAGAAGTTTAAGGAAATCCTGCATGAAGTAGAATTCATAGGAATAAATTATTGATTAACTCTCTGGGGGAGGTTATGGAGTTATCAAGGATGCCTCCCAGGTCTCTGGCAGATGAAGTGCTTAGTTGGGGAAGCCTAGAGAGATGAGAATGAGATTTTGCATGCAAGAACCCGAGTTTGGCTTCGACTTCTTGTTTAGGAATCCGTGAGACACTAAGGTATGGGCATAGAGTAAGCAACTGGATTTAGAGGTCTGGGATCAAGATCCAGGCTAGAAAGAAATTTGGGAGCTGTTGATACATATGGCATTTGAAACTGGTAATGGATGAAATCTCTTAATAAGAAAAGAACACAAAGAAAAGAGGGCTTATAACTCCCCTGAGAAACTTCTGAATTTAAGAAGTCAGTTGGAAGAAATGGAACTACCAAGGGGCCAGGAAGGTAAGGAGGAAGATGTGACAAAGAGCTAATAAAACAACAGGGAAGAGTTGGAAACAGTACTGAAGAGAGTGATCTGGGTGAAAGCATTCAGGGAGAAATTGCCAAAGTGTGCTACGCTGGAGTTATCCTTGACAGTCATGTTGTACATCATACAGAAAAAGAGATGGCTGAAGTGGCCCTCAAGGGGGAAAGGCCAGCTTCAAGTGTTTGTGACTCTTGCAGTCACACAGGGCCACACTTGGAAGGTCCCCACACATAGTTTAATATTCTGCTGTCATCTTGAAATTCTTAGTATTTTTAAACAAAGGTCAGTACATTTTCATTTTGTAAAGTATGGAGCTAGTCCTGAAAAAAGGCAAAAGAAAGTTAGAGAGACCTGCCTGGAAGCTATTGCTATCGTCCAAATAAAAGATAATGAGGGGGCCAGGCCCGATGGCGCATGCCTGTAATTCCAGCGATTCAGCAGGCCAAAGCAGGAGGATCTCAAGTTTGAGGCTAGCCTCAGCAAATTAGCAGGACTTAGTGAGACCCTGTCTCAGAATAAAAAATAAGGGCTGGGAATGTGGCTTAGTGGTTAAGCACCCCTGGATTCAATTCTCAGTACCGAGAAAGGGGGTGGGGGATGATGGGACTAAGTTTAGGTGTTGTCAGAACAGAATACAGATCCAGATCATTCTTTCCAACACCTACCTGCTGTTTCTGTGTTTAGATGTAGCCGTTTCCTGACTAAAAAATGTTCAGGCCAATTTCAATATTTTATAACTACACAGAATGATGCAAAGAATAATTTGGAGGATTTGTCTGTACATATGCAACCTTATTATCTATCTAGAATAAATTCCAAACATTAGAACTGATTGGTTAAAGTGATGCCCATTTTCAAGGTTGATAGGTATCGTCCATTTGTGCCCCAAAGAGTCACCAATTTATATCCCTTCTAAACTACAGAGGAGTGTCTGTTTTACCATGCACTCTTTAACACTTTGTAATATCAAACTTTTTGTTGGTGGTGGTGATATTTGTAATCCGGTAGTCGAAAAATCTGTAGTCCATTGTTTTAATTTGTCTTTCTTTAATTACAAATTAAGCTGGTTGTTTAAAAAGTCCCTTCATGTTGGGGCTGGGATTGTAGCTCAGCGGTAGAGCGCTTGCCTCGCATGCGTGGGGCCCTGGGTTCGATCCTCAGCACCACATATAAAGCAATAAAATAAAGACATTGTGTCCATCTACAACTAAAAAAAATATTAAAAAATAAATAAATAAAAAAAAAAGTCCCTTCATGTTTCTGTTTACACAAAGCCCGTTTTGTCCTTTTTGAATTGGGTAATAGGTCTTTTTCTTACTGGCTTATAAGAGGTGTTTATGCAAGAAAATTAATAACAAATATTTTACCTAATTTATTGCTTGTTCCTTACTTTATTTTTGGTATATTTTTGCCCTGAAGATGAATGCCTAGAATTTTGAAACTGTACACCTAAGTAAACTTCTCTTGTTTACACTTATTTTTTCTAAAAAAGTTCAACTTGTATTTATTGAAGATAAGAGCTAATATATCCATATTATTTAAAAGTCAAAGGACACAAATGACAAACAGTGAAAAAATCTCCCTTTCACTCAGTCTTAAGGGTGCACAGCTCCCCTCCAGGAAGCAATCACTGTATCAGCTCCTTAGCATCTTTCCATATATATTTTTCCTGGTACTGCAATCGAACCCGGGGGCACTCTACCACGGAGCTAAACCCCCACCCTGTATGTATGTATATATGTATTTTTGAGACAGGGACTCTCTTAAATTGCCCAGGCTGGCCTTAGACTTGTGATCCTCCTGCCTAGGCCTCCCCAGCGTCTGGGATTCAGGCATGTGACACCATGCCAAACTATGGGGCCCTTTTAATTTTTTATTTTGAGACAAGGTCTCACTAAATTGCCCTGGCTGGCCTTGAACTTGTGATCCTCCTGCCTTACCCCACTAGTTCTTTCCATATTATATATGCAAGCAAGTGCGCACACACCCTTCCTGCTCCCCACACACACACACTTGTTTCTTCCCTATTATTATACCAATTGTAGCGTTCTATACCCAGAATTCTGCACTTTTCTTTCCTTCTACTTAATATATTTTGGACATAATTTCCTAAAGCATAAAGTACTTTCTTGTTTTTTAAACGGATTCATAGCATTCTGTTGTACCCACACTGCCTTGTATATGCACTTAAGGGAAAAATCCAAGTGGGAAATACCCACAAATCATTTGGAGGTGGATCTTGATCCTGAGGTGGGAGATTGAATTAGGGACTTTTCTAGATCAGAACATTTGGACATTTTCTTTCCTCTGTGCTATCGCCCATTTTCTTTTCCTTCCTTTGTTCCTGCCTTCTTTCTCCTCCGCTCTTCCCCCCTTCTTTTTTCCATACTGGGAATTAAAACCAGTGCTTTATGCACCTTAGGCAAGTGCTCTACCAGAGGGCTACATCCCCAGCCCTTACCTTCCTCCACCTTTTTCTGCCAATTAAAAAATTCAGTCTTCCCTTGCTTATAACTTTTAAACACAGGTACAGTAAAGCTCAGTGTATATTCAATATAAGCCAGCTAGCTTTTAAAATATAATCTGCTTACATAGGTTTATCCTGAAAGCCACTTCCTTTCCGAAGCCTTCCTTGATCCCTTGGTTTTCTCAGCCAGTGACCTCACCACCCTCTGACGTCCTACAGTGCATCATAATGGCTACATATTAGCTATCATGTATATGATGGCATATTAGAGTACTTAGCCTTTCACCTGAGGACTGTCTTATTCAACGCAGTGCTTCACACAGAGGGGCTGCTTTGTAATGTTTACAGAAATTTTGAGGTATTAATAAAGGAACAAAGGTGCCAGGGGTTGTACCAGGGGCATGAGCTCTAGTGCCAGACACTTGGGTTCCACTTCCTGTTTTGTTTTGTTTCTTTGAAGTACTAGAGATTGAACCCAAGGGTGCTTTACCACTAAGCCACATCCCCAGCACTTTTTATTTTATTTTTTTATTTTGTGACAGGGTCTCACTAAGTTGCGTAGGGAGGGCCTCATTAAATTAAGTTGCTGAGACTGGCGTTGAACTTGCTCAGCCTCCCAAGCTGCTGGGATTACCCACTCTCCAGTGGTGCTTTTTTCCCTAATTTCTTCTGGTACCTGGACTTTTAAATATTACCTTTATCCTGAGATCCTCCAATTCACATTCCATTATTGACCTCTCTCCGGATCACAGACCCATATATCAAACAGCCTACTTGCCACGCTCACTTGGACGTTTAATAGACACTTCTCACATACTATGTCCAAAACTGAGCTCATGATGTTTCTACTCAAATCTGTCCCCACTGCAATCTTCTTTGTGTCAGATAATAGCAACTCTATTCTTCTAGTCGCTCCGATGAAAAAGTTTGGTGTAATTTGAGTCTTCTCTTTTTCTTATACCCCATACCCAAACCATTGCCAAATTTGGTCAAGTCTGCTTTCAAAACCTATCAAGAATCCAACTATATCTTGTTCTGTCCACTTGGACCTTTGCCCAAGCCACCATCATCTTGCCTCTGGAATATTGCAATAACCTCCTAGTTGGCCTTTCTGCTTATCGTCTTACAACATGTTCTCAGCACAGCAACCAAGGTGGTCCTGTTAAAATACAAGTCAGGGGTTGGGGCTGTAGCTCAGTGGTAGAGCGCTTGCCTCGCATGCGTTGAGTCACTGGGTTCGATCCTCAGCACCACATATAAATAAGTAAATAAAATAAAGATACCGTGTCCATGTACAACTAAAAAAATTTTTAAAAAAATACAAGTCAGAAGATGTCTCTTCTATTCTCAGAAACTTCCTCTGGTTTTTTGTTTTGGCAGTACCAAGGACTGAACCCAGGGGCACTGTCCTACTAAGTTACATCCCCATTGATTTTTATTTTTTAATTTTGAGACAAGTTCTCACTAAATTCTCCAGGCTGACCTCACACTTGCAATACTCTTGCCTCAGCCTCCGGAGTCACTGGGATTACAGGTGGATGCCACCATGCCCTGCTCCTTTATTTATTTATTTATTTATTTATTTGGTACTGGAGATTGAACTCAGGGGCACTCGACCACTGAGCCACATCCCCAGCCCTATTTTGTGTTTTATGTAGACAGGGTCTCACTGAATTGCTTAGCGCCTCGCCGTTGCTGAGGCTGGCTTTGAACTCGTGATTCTCCTGACTCAGCCTCCCTAAGTGCTGGGATTACAGGCTTGCGCCACCGCGCCCGGCTTTATTTATTTATTTTTATGTGGTGCTGAGGATTGAACCCAGTGCCTCACACATGCAAGGCAAGGGCTCTGCCACTGCGCTACAAACCCAGCCCTCCCTGTTCTTCTTAACAGTTGCTACTATGTATGTGTGTGGAGTTAGGGGGTTGATACTGGGGATTGAACCCAGAGGCCCTTTACCACTGAGCTATATCCCCAGTCCTTTTATTTTTTGAGACGGGGTCTCACTAAGTTGCTTAGGACCTTACTAATTTGCTGAAGTTGGCCTTGAACTTGTGATCCTCCTGCCTCAGCCTCCCAAGTTGCTGGGATTATAGGAATACACACCATGCCCAGCTATATATATATTTTTTGATGATTTTATTTGTTGTCTGTCAACCCCATTCTGTGAGAACAGAGATTTTTATTTGATTTGTTTACTGCTCTATCCCAGCACTTAGAATAGTATCCAACCCAGAGTAGGTATTTAATTACTATTTGTTGGACTTATTTATTGAAGCAAGTAAAATGTTGTCCTGTTGCTCCTCTATTTAAGCCCCTTCAGTGATGCTGTCCTGCCTAGAACAGAGTTCTCAAACTTTTTGATTTCAGGATCCCCTTTATACTCTCAAAAATTATTGAATACTCCAAAGAGATTTTGTTATGTGGATTAGATCTATTGATAATTACCACCGTGGAAACAAAAATGGATAATTTTTTTAAATGTACATACTAATTCATTTAAAATTAAAAAATAGGGCTGGAGGTGTATCTCAGTAGTAGAGCACTTGCCTAGAATGAGCAAGACCCTAGGTTTGATCTCCACCCTCACCAAAAAAAAAAAAAAAAAAAGAAAAGAAATGAAAATAACAATAATAAAGTATTATCATATATAACATTATGTATAAGTGTTAACATATATAACATTTTATGAAAATAACATTTTTCAAAACAAAAAAATACTAAGAAGAATAGTATTGCTACACTTTTGAAAATCTGTTAAAGTCTGGATTTTTTTTTTCTTTTTTTAATTTTTTGGTGGTACTGGGGATTGAACCTGGGGCCTCATGCATGCTAGGCAAATGCTCCACCAAGTTAAATACCCAGCACTAAAGTCTTTATGAATAGAAGACAACTGTATTCTCATATCTGTTTCTGTATCGAATCTGTGGTGGTAAGTCATGAAGCCTCTAAAAAACTATTTAGTATTCTCATGAGAAAATGAGAATTTAAAAGGAATATAATGTCTTGGTATTGTCATGAAAATGGTTTTGTTATTCATACATCTGTGCCTTTATACATAGATTTCCCCCTCACTTTACATGGCAGATATCTGTTGATCAGTCATGGCCTATCTCATCTCTTGCCATCTCTGGATAATTCATTGTTTTTGCCTCTCTACTCTCACAATCTTTTGTTCTCTCTCATAGTGCATATTGTGTTATCTTCTTGTTATCTATATTAGTGGCCATCTTCCCAGTTGACTGTCTTCCTACAGGGTGACTATAATTGAATCTTCTTTATATCCCCACTCTCTCACAGTATCTAGCACCTGAAAGATATGTAATCAATACATGTCAAGTGAAGAAATAAGAGAGGAGGTGGAGTTAAGGACTGCAGTCTCCCTACCCTGAGTTCTGACACTGATATGTCTTGATAAGATTTTCCTGACATCTGGTAAGGTGGTCATGTTGTTTACAAAGTGAATCCCAGCACCACATAAAAATAAGAAGCTCATCCCAGTCAGCTCCCTTTCTCCCCTTAAATATATTATTTCCTCCTTCTGGAATATACTCACTCCTGAACTTTCCAAATTTGGGCAGTTTGATGCCCTTTCCTCAATGTTTCCACAACACTTTGTCTCCATCTCTGTTGTATCTTATTATGTAATCACAATTATTTTTCTCTATCTCCCTCGTACATAGAGTTGTTAGAGGGTGTTTACCAGCCTTCCATCTCTTAGAACTCCTGAGTTTTTCAACTCCTCCTCTCTCTTGGGAACTCTCCACCCCTTTTTCATGATACTCCTCAATCCTGGTTCTTCAGTCTTTTTGACCACCCTTTAGTTTTTTGTTTTTTGTTTTTTTTTTTTTGGTACCAGGGATTGAACTCAGGAACCCTCAACCACTGAGCCACATCCCCAGCCCTATTTTGTGTTTTATGTAGAGACAGGGTCTCACTAAGTTGCTTAGCGCCTCACCATTGCTGAGGCTGGCCTTGAATTCGAAATTCTGTCTCAGCCTCCCAAAGTTCTGGGATTACAGGCTTGCGCCACCGTGCCCAGCCCTTTAGGCTTTTATTGGCTTTCCTTTTCTCTCAGATGTCTTAAGATGGGGCCCTTAGTCTTTCTTTCCTTTCCCTCCTCTTTATCCACATCCCCACACCCCTACCTTTCTTTCTTGGGGCTGGGGATTGAACCCAGGAACTCATGAATGCTAGGCAAGCGTTCTACCACCAAGCCACATGCCCAGCCCTTTTTAAAGTTATTAGTTTACTTTGAGACAGAGTCTTACTAAATTGCCCAGGCTAGCCTTGAACTTGTGATCCTCCTGCCTTGGCCTACCGGGTTGCTGGGATCACAGGTGCAGACCATTGCATCCTGCTTCTTTTTTTTTTTTTAATTTTTTTTTTTTTTTTTAGTTGTAGATGGACACAATGTCTTTATTGCTTTGTATGTGGTGCTGAGGATTGAACCCAGGGCCTCACGCATGCGAGGCAAGCGCTCTACTGCTGAGCTACAATCCCAGCCCCTGCATCCTGCTCCTTTTGCTCTTTTCTACTCTTCTCTTTTTTTTTTTTAATATTTTTTTTAATTGTAGATGGACACAATGTCTTTATTTTATTGCCTTGTATGTGGTGCTGAGGATCGAACCCAGGGCCTCACGCATGCGGGGCAAGCGCTCCACCGCTGAGCCACAATCCCAGCCCTCTACTCTTCTCTTTCAGCTTCAGTTCTTACACTAACCTGAAGGGCTCCAAAATAACCATTCTTTACCCGCTTCCAAACTCATTCCCAAACCCATCTCAGCAACCTTGTGGTCACCTCACTCTCAGCAAGGTTAAAAACAAACTCCTTGTCACCTCTCCTAGGCTAGTTCCTCCTCATGATGACTCCAGTTCTGTGACGATACCACCATTCATCTTTCTTGGACGAATCGCTTATTACTCCAAAATCCTTTCCCTGTTCTTTTATGTCCATTGTTATCTTCCTCCCCTGTCATCCTAGGGGGGAAAATGAGTTCTGAGATCAGACTGCACCAACTCTGCCATTTATGAATCATGTGAGTTTGGCAAACTTATTGAGAACCTGCACTCCTTATCCTAAATTGGGAGTAATAATAACACCTGTTTCATCAGGTTTATCTATGAGGACTAAATAAGATATAATAGCCCAGTGCCTGGTATGTAGTAAGCATTCAGTAAGCATCAATTATTATTGTGATAATTATTTCCTTATACTGAGACTATTATAGTAGTCTCTCAACTCGTCTCTTTGTATCTTCTGGTCACTATGCTCCGTCCTGACAGGGGAATATCTATTAAATGCCAAGCACTTCATCCTTGCTGCAATCTTATACAGTAATACTGGCATCGTTTTACAAAAGTGGAACAAGCCAAGATTTGAACATAGGTCTGACTCTAAAGCCTGTGCCCTTTCCACATCCAAATTATCAGGTAACCACAAAATAGCATTTTTCACATATCATCCTGCTTAACAAAACCTTCAATCACCACCCCCTTAAAAATACAACCCAGATTCATTATCCTACATTCACCATCTTGTACTATTTCCCTCTCTTGGCAGCAGTTTCCTATAGGTACCCGGTCTGTATTCCAGAGAAAACAAACCACTGCCCCAGCCACCTTCTGCGCACCCTCAACTTCTCCCTCTCCACTCCCCTTCCCTGATTTAACCTTTCCTTCAAGGCGGAGCTGGAGTCCCACCTCCTTCCTAGTAATACCTTTCCTGACGACCCAGACCCTCCCTGGCGTCGAAGTACTTGCCCGAATCCTTCTTGACACTTGGTGTTTGCTGTCCTGTTTTTCTTTGCACTTAATATTTTCTCGCCAAGGTGTAAAGCTCTGTACTTCAGGGAATGGGCCCTCTTTTTTGTTTGATTTTTAGTATCCCAAGTAACCCTGAGTCCTACTTATAGAACGCACTAGATAAACACGGCTTGTTTTGTATGAAAGATCCTCCCAACTGGGTGATTGCTCTCCCTGGGGGGTGAGGGAGTGAGCCTCACCTAAACTTTACCTAACGCCCAGGACCGCACCCCGTTAAACGCTGCTCAGGTCTATTAGCTTCTCACTCCCCACTCCCAGGGCAGCCCCTAAGACCCCCTTCGCCAGTGCCACCTTGTCAGACCCAGCGGTATTTCTTTAGTTCGTTCTCCCCGTACCCAGCCTTTACCCAGGGCCTTTCCTCAGTCCCCTCCCCCAAGCCGTCTCTCAGACGCCCCTCTCCTCCAGGGCTACCTCCCCGGACTTTCTGCCCTAGGGGTAGCCTTGGGCTCAAACCCCCAACCCCGGGTTACCCCGTGTCCTCCCAAGGCCATTCGGTGGTTCTGTCTCCAGGATTATTTATTTAGCCTCTCCGCCCTCCCCGCGGGCTGCCCCCAGACCCCTCTTCCCCTTCCTCGCTTTGGACCCCGGCCCTAGAGCTGCTCCGGTAGCCTCGGCGACCTCCTCCCCAGCGCTGCTGCTCGGTCCCTGCCCTAGGGCTGCCCCGAGCCGCTTCCGGGCAGGTCCGGCTCGGGCGCTGCCCCCGCGCCCCCGGCCGCCCCCAGCCGGGGCGGGGCGCGCGGAGGCGGGGGCGCGCCGGCGGCCGAGGCGGCGGCGGCGGCGAAGGCAGGCGGGCCGGGCGCGTGTCCGCGGCGCCGTGACTCGGCGGCTCCGCAGCGGCTGCAGCGGGAGGACCCGGCCGGAGCCGCCGCCGCCGCCGCCATCGCAGCCGGGCGGCCGGGCCCCGCCGCCGGGATGCCGAGGAGCCGGGGCGCGCCGGGGCCGCCGCCGCCGCCCGGCCAGGCCCCGCGCTGGAGCTGCTGGCGGGCGCCCGGGCGGCTGCTGCTGCTGCTGCCCGCGCTCTGCTGCCTCCCGGGTGCCGCGCGGGCGGCGGCGGGGACCAGGGACCGGGCGGCGGTGGCGGCAGCGCGTGCCGCCAAGGCGGAGGCGCCCTTTGCCGGGCAGGTGGGGCTGCAGCGCCGGGCCGGGGCGCGGGCTCGGGGCCTTCGGGCAGGGCAGGGGGCGTCGCCGGGCCGGGCCCGAGCCGCCGGCCGCCGGGGGGTCAGCGGCTGGGGTCCGGGCCCGCGGCCCAGGAGGGAGCCGGCGAGGGCCGCGCCGAGGGCCGCCCGGCTGGGAGTTGTTCAGCACCGCGGACAGGGGCAGCGGGCGGGGGCGGAGCGGAGGGGTCGGGATTGTTGTGGTGGCGGTGGGGTGTGTGGCCTGCATGACTATGTGTGAGGGAAACCGTACAACGCCTCGGAGTAAATAGTAAGCGCAGCCAGTCTGTTGTGGGTTGGGAGAAGCACCCGAGGATGTTCAAGCTGGAGAAGGGGGAGGGGGAGGGCGGAAGAAGGACTCGATCACCGTCTTCATATTTGAAGGGCTGTCAGGTGGAGGCAGGATAGACACGCTCTCCGCGGCCACACAGGACAGAACTAAGGCCAATAGGGGTGGGGGTGGGGTTGCAAGAAGGCAAATTTCGGCTCAATATGGGAAGAAGTTTTTTAACAATTGGAGCTGCTCAGCCAGCTTAGGAGGCGGTGAGCTGCTCATCACTGGCATGTGCAAGCAGAAGCTCCAAGAGGGATTGGTGGATGCATGCATAATACCTGCATGGATACATGCATAATAATAACAATAATGACAGCTAGCGTTTACTGAACACTTATAATGGGCCAAGACTGGTGCTGTTTTATATTAATTAGTTCATTTAATCCTCATAACTATTCTGTGAGATAGTTGCAATTATTATCCCCATTTTACAGCTGAGAATATAAACTCAGAGAGCTTAAGTAATTTGCCCAAGGTCACACGGCTAGTGAGTGATGGAGGTGGCTGACTCTAGTCTTCTTATATTTAACCATGACATTATTCTGTATTACATGGGTAGCGGGCAGTTGGATGTTATTTCTCTGATCTCTTTCAACCTGGAGCTCTGCAATCCTAATAGACAATGTTGAGACACTGGAATTTTGCTGGGGATAGTGATTGTCTGAATTATTCCAAGAAAAAGAGAGTATGTGTGAAAGCAGGCAGTCTGCTTGTTCTGAAGAATCTGCTGAAACAGCAATAAATTGGGCATGGGAACCAAAGGGATATATTTCCTGAAATTCTGTGCAAATTTGTGTTTGTATGTGCAAATGTGTGTTTTTCTAGGAGAGAATCCCTAGATTTCTTCAGATTCTCAAAAAAAAAAAAAAAAAGGAAAAGAAAAGAAAAAAGAGTGTAGAAGAATTTTTAGCCCCATTTGATAGTCAGCTTCCAAAGATTTTATAATTCCTGGTTGACTTTTAGTGAAAACTTTCCCTAGCTTGTTTGTGTATTTAGCTTTATCACACATCAAAGTAATGAGTTAACATAGAAAAAGTCAGGCTCCCTTAGACTCCCTGAATGAACAAGGTGAAGTAGAAAGACACTGACCCAGGATTTAAGAGGTATGGGCTCTAATCTGACCTTGGCCCCTGGTGGTTTCTGTGACCTTGAGCCACTTCCCTGCCCTCTCTAGGCTTGAATTTCACATCTCTCACACAAAGAGATAGGGTTGTTTGATCTCAACTCTGAAACCTTTTTATTCCCATGGCATTTCAAGCATTAGGAGGAGGCAGTTCATTTAATATGTCAGGTTTTGGAGAGAAGGTTATGTTTACTTAGTACTTATCCTTACCAATTTTACAGGTTTTGATTATTCCACCTCTCTTAGCCTTTTCATTTTCAAACTGTTTCCCCATTATGACAACCCCCCCCAATAGTCCTCTTCATCTTCTGGGTCATTTTAGTCGCCCTTTTTGGATATTTTGGGGCCCAAATTTTCAGCCTGACCATTGTGGGACCCTATGGTTTTGCCTAAAGAAAGGACAATTTCTTCTTTGGTTTCCAAGTCTGTCCTGCTTCTGCCCATCTCTCCACTGCCCTGACCTTAACATATTAAGCCACTGCCTTTAGGAAACATTGTACAATAGCTCCCTGATCCCTTTCCTGGGTCAAAGCTGATAGTCTGGAACACAACACCATATATGTGGATTATTTTTTATCAGAGTGCATCGCCTTACATTTTCCCCACCTTGACGTTCAGCTACCATTTTGCAGCCAAACTCTTTTCCTCCTTCCTCTCTCCTTCTGCATTGCATTTCCCTATCTGAAAGGGCTTCATATGATCTGCAGTCCTGAAATTTTCACTTGGCTCTTCTTCTTCTGGATCACTTATAAAAAATTTAAATCAGACAGGTCCCAGCATGGTCTCTTGGGATCACCTGCCCTCTTCCACTTAGAGAAGTGGCCATTTGTTTCCATCTGTTGTTTCCTATATCTGAGTTCTCAAGCCATGATGAAAATACTACCCTTTTTTTCATTCCATTCCTTTTTAAATGTCTAATATATTGTCCAAAACTTTCTGAAAGACAGACACACCATATCCACTCCTTCTTTCAACCTTTTGTGCCTAATAATGCCTTCCTTGAAGACTAGCAGGTCACATGATTGAAACCTTACAGAAATATTGTTGCTTTTCAGCCAGCAGATAAAGTTGCTTACTCCTCTTTCTGTCTTGAAGGCCTCTGGAGTCTGACTCCACCCTACCTCCCCATTAGCAGGCTATCTTTCCCACTGCATATGGATATGCATCTTTGCTCCAGATAAGCTAGTCTCTCCCTTATCCTAAGATGAGCTACCCATGTTTCTCTGGACATGGCCACGTGTTGTTCACTGCTGCACTCCCACCCAGCAAACCTTAAAAGTTCCAGCTCATGCCCTGCCTTTCCAGGAAACTCTCCTTCACTTCTTTAGGCATCATTTCTTTCTTTCTCCTCAGGGGAACACTCTGAGGCAGCCCCAACCATTATGTCATTTAATTTTTTAAAATACTTAAACATTATTTGGGAGGGAAGAGTTATGGTTCTTAGGCAAGGCCTTTCCCAACAAAAAACACTTTTTTTGTGTGTGTGTGGATCTAACAATCCCTAACCCTCAAGGCTCACCACTAAACAAACATTCAGTGAACATCCAGTGATTTTACTCTTTAGTCTTTTTTTTTTTTTTTTTTGGCACTAGGGATTGAACCCAGAGGCGCTTAACCATTGAGCCACATCCCCAGCCCTTTTTTTGTATTTATTTAGATAGGGTCTCACTAAATTGCTAAATTGCTGAGGCTGGCTTTGAACTCATGATCCTCCTGCCTCAGCCTCCCAAGCCCTTGGAATTACAGGCGTGTGCCACCATGCCCAACTCTACTCTTTAGTCCTTAGGTCCACAAGTTTCATGGATATGGAATATGCACTCACGGACATACAGGTCTCAAGGTCCCTTCTAAAACCCTTCCTAGGATGAGACTCATTGCTTGACCTTCCTTTAGTGGAAATAGAGGTTATTCCCTCAGGCAGTAATTCCACAATTTCACCCTTGAGTTCTTTCATAACTCTTTAGGTAGGATGTTGTCTAATGATAGGGACACACAATAGAGAGGACTTGAGAGGTAGCCATTACCTTAGAAATCACCAAGTAAGCACACAGTAGCACTTAATAGATACTTCTTGAATTGCCTTAAATGAGGCACCTAAGGGCACAAACCTTGAGAGTAGGTGATTTGGAATCTGAACTTTTCCCTGGTCTCCTGACTTCTAAATTGAAAGAATTTTTCACTATCTTTGTTGATTTCATAACTTGAATCTTTCATTACTAAGACAAAAAAAAAAGTTGATTCAGTATGTTTTCTCGAGTGTTTCTTTTGTATTTTATTCATTGTGGGGGTCCTACCAATTCTCTCAATTGGCTTTCTGCCTTTGTTCGAATCCTCCCTTCTCTTATTAGCTGAGGAGAATGCCCCTCAATTTTTGTTGTTGCTTGTGTGTGTTTCTTTGGCCTTCCTAGGTTCCAGTCTGATTTTAAGAGGATCAGAACAGGCAGAAGGAGTTCCAGCCACATGAGTAAGAGAGTGAGGCTCCAAGACCCAGGGCATAATAGAGTCTAGCCATTGATACTGGTTTTGAATGATTGGCTTTGGGCAGATGGAGAATATTCTTTGGTTTGCACCTGTAGTCAAGGAGGTAAAGTCCAATGATTAGGGGGTGCAGTAGGCCTAAGAAGCACTAACATACTCCCAAGCCCAAAAATTATTTTGGTGTGATCACAACCTCCATTATATCTTGTGGAAAAAATTCTGTTTGGAAGATCATTTTACATAAGCTAAACCTAGTCTGCTGTGCTTTTTAAATTTTGGTTGTAGGTAAACACAGTACACTTATTTTATTTATTTATTTATTTATTTATTTTTATGTGGCGCTGACGATCGAACCCAGTACCTCACATGCCAGTAGAGCACTCTACCACTGAGCCACAACCCTAGCCCTCTGTTGTGCTTTTAATTCATTTTTTTCTTATTACTGTGGGGTTTCCTGTTACATTAATAGCCCCTCATGTCTGTAAAGCACTCTGCACTTCCAAGATGCTTGTGTATATATGTGTGTGTGTGTGACACAACCTGTGAATTAGGGAGGATGTCCTCATCTTATAGGTGGGTAAACAGAGATGGAGAGATGATGTGCCTTTCCCATCAGCTTGCCCAGGGACCCACATGTGGCTAATAAACAGTAAAGTGAAGATCAGAAGCTGTATTTTCTGTCCTTGGGCTCAGTGCTTTCCCCTCTAAATTGTCCAGTCCTGGATTATTGGCATAGCCTTTTAGCCAGTCTTTTCTACTTTTCTAGTTCTTGAAAGAAGTATCATTGTACCACAGAGACTAATCTTAGGAAATGCCTAGCCTTATAATATGGTATCATTTGAACTCCAAAAAGGAGGAATAGTCTGTGTCTAGTGTCTCCTCTGTACCTGACACCTTCAGGATGTGTGATAAGTATTTTTAAATTAATGTTATTGTCTGTATCCTGTACCAACTTCTCTGAATAGTGCTTGGCATACAAGGGTCAGTAGCTTGGGGCTGGGGTTGTGGCTCAGCGGTAGAGCGCTTGCCTCACATAAGTGAGGCACTGTGTTCTGTGAGGCACTGGGTTTGATCCTCAGCACCACATAAAATAATTAAGGTATTGTGTTCATCTACAACTAACAAAAAAAATTTTTTAAAGAGTCAGTAGTTTGGGGCTGGGATTGTAGCTCAGCGGTAGAGCGCTTGCCTTGCATGCGTGAGGCCCTGGGTTCGATCCTCAGCACCACGTACAAAGCAATAAAATAAAGACATTGTGTCCATCTACAACTAAAAAAAAAAAAAATTAAAAAAAAAAAGAGTCAGTAGTTTTTTTTGAAGAATAAATGAATGCACTCTAGTGGTATAAATAAAGTGTAGGGAAACACTAAAAAGGGAGGGGTGAGATTCTCCAGCTAAGGTTGGGGCAGTTAGAATGCTTCAGGAAGGAGGTGGCATCTGAGATGAACCGTTAAGGGAGGAGAAAGATGGAGAATGGTGAGCGAGCAGTCCAAACAGAAGGGAAAACATGAAGCCTGGCTCCACACAAGCTCATGACATGTTTAGGGAATAGTGGATAACTGGATGTGCCTGGAGCATCGACTTGCTTGCCGTTTCTAGTAAGAGTGTGTAGGAGAAGAGGCTGGACAGGGAGGCTGAGAGCAGATTGTAAACTTGGCTTTTGTCCAAACGCTGAGGGGAATCATTAAAGGTTTCTGAGCAGAAGCCGGGCGTGGTGGCTCACGCTTGTAATCCTAGCACTTTGGGAGGCTGAGACAGGAGAATCGCGAGTTCAAAGCCAACCTCAGCAAAGGCGAGGTGCTAAGCAACTCAGTGAGACCCTGTCTCTACATAAAACACAAAATAGGGCTGGGGATGTAGCTCAGTGGTCGAGTGCCCCTGAGTTCAATCCCCAGTACC
>PVHX01020795.1:0-31156 GCA_004024805.1 Geosciurus inauris
GTATGAAATGTCCTTCTTTATCCCTTTCCACTGACTTTGGTTTGAAGTCCACTTTATCTGATATGAGGATGGAAACTCCTGCTTGTTTACACAGTCCATGTGAGTGATATGTTTTTTCCCACCATTTCACTTTCAGTCTTTGGATGTCTTTTCCTGTGAGATGAGTCTCTTGAAGGCAGCATATTATTGGGTCTTTTTTAAATCCAGTCTGTGGGTCTATGTCTTTTAATTGATGAGTTTAGGCCATTCACATTCAGGGTTATTTTTCATTATGATTTGTAGTCCCAGTCATTTTGGTTTATTTTTGGTTTTTACCTTGACTTGGTTTCTCCTTTGATTGCCCCCCCCCCTTTTTTTAGTGTAGTTCCTCTTTTTGTATATTTTCATTGTTGGTTGTCATTTCCTCCTTATGGAATATTTTGCTGAGAATGTTGTGTAGTGCAGATTTTCTTGCTGTAAATTCTTTTAACTTTTGTTTATCATGGAAGGTTTTTATTTCAGCATCAAATCTGAAGCTCAGTTTTGCTGGACATAAGATTCTTGGTTGGCATCCATTTTCTTTCAGAGCTTGGTATATGTGGTTCCATGATCTCCTGGTTTATAGGGTCTGGGTTTAAAAAGCTGCTGAGATCCGAATTGGTCTCCCCCTATATGTAATCTGATTCTTTTCTCTTGTGGCCTTTAAAATTCTGTTCTTATTCTGTATGCTGGGAATTTTCATTATAATGTGCCCTTGTGTAGATCTGTTGTAATTTTGTACATTTGGTGTCCTGTAAGCCTCTTGTATTTGATTTGCCAATTCATTCTTCACCTTTGGGAAATTTTCTGATATTATTTCATTGAAGATATTGTGCATTCCTTTAGTTTGAAATTGTGTGTCTTCTATCCCAATAAATCTTAGATTTGGTCTCTTATTCTATTTCATAATTATTGTATATTCTGTTCATGGTTTCTTACCATCTTCACTGTATGGTCAACTTTATTTTCAAGATTGTACATTTTGTCTTAATTATCTGAAGTTCTGTCCTCCAAGTGATCTAGTCTGCTGGTGATGCTTTCTACTGAGCTTTTTACCCCACAGAGGTCCCTGGAGGCAGTCCTTTGCCTGGATCTGGGTTTCCCTATGGGTCAGCGGATTGGTGGGCAGCAATCTTGGGCCTGACCTTGGCAGGGCTCCTGGGGAGGTCCCTGAAGGTGGTCCTGGGTCTTGGCCTGTGCTCTCATTGGTCGGCAGGGACTCCCTTGAATTCTACATTTGTAATACCATGTCTCTCCCTTAGTATCTTTTTGTTTGCATGAATTGGCTATTTTTCCCATTATTTCTCTTCATTACAACTTTTTCATTTTTAATTAAAATTTTTTTCTCAACATTACCTACACAGAGAGTACATACTTTTGTTAAGACTTACTATGAAAGACAGTCACCTCCTGTCCACCCTACCCAACATTTTCCATTCCACAGAGTGACCACACACAACTCTTAGCTCTGTGGGAGTTCAGGGGTTGAGTAGCGTGTACCTCAGGGGTATATTTTATGAATCCTTACTTTCTTAGGAAAGTCCTCTGTTCCCTCAGATATGAAGGATAGCCTGGCTGGGTGTACATTATATGTGTGTATGTGTGTGTGCTCAGCACAGATACTTCAGTTGTATCCTTAAGAACATCTTATTCAACCAACCTGGAAAGCAGTATGGAGATTCCTTAGAAAACTTGGGATGGAACCACCATTTGACCCAGCTATCCCACTCCTCAGTCTATACCCAAAAGATTTAAAAACAGCATACTACAGTAATGCAGCCACTTCAATGTTTATAACAACACAATTCACAATTGCTAAACTGTGGAAGCAACCTAGATGCCCCTCAATAGATGAATGGATAAGGAAACTGGTGTATACATACACAATGGAATATTACTCAGCATTAAAAGAGAATAAAATTATGGCATTTGCAGGTAAATGGATGGAGTTGGAGAATATCATGCTGAGTGAAGTAAGGCAATCCCCAAAAAACAAATGTTGAGTGTTCTCTCTGATAAGTGGATGCTGATCCATAATGAGGGTGGGGGGAAGAATGAAGGAATTTTGATTGGGCAAAGGGGAGGGAGGAGAGGGGAGAGGGACATGGGGGCAGGAAAGATGGTGGAATGAAATGGACATCATTACCCTAGGTACATGTATGACTGTACTGTATGGTGTAATGCTACATCATGTACAACCAGAGAAATGAAAAGTTGTTCTGCATTTGAATCAATGAATCAAATGCATTCTGCTGTCATATATACCTAATTAGATTAAATCAATCAATTAATTTTTTAAAAAAGAACATCTTATTGTTCCCTCATAGATGAAGCACAGCTCTGCCTGTTACTGAATTCTTGGACCACAACAATTTACTCCTCAAAATTCTGCTTACGTTTTTCTATTAGCCACAAGTATTTAAGGTTGCCAGATGTTTATGACATCCTGATTTCTCTTCTTTTGTAAGGGATTTTAAAAATTCTGTTTGACTATTTGTCTCTTAGATGGCTATAAGGTACTCTCTGAATTTTAAATTTTGAGACATTTATAGATGCTGACCCAAATTTTTATAAGTTTCATTTGGAACAAGGTACTTGTCCTCAATCCAAATTTTAGTCCTTCATCTCCAAATTTTAAAGAAAGGGCAAGTTTTCTGTTATCAAAATTTGCTTATTATCCCCCAAAATTAATATCCTGTTGAAGTTAACAAGTAGGTTTTGGTTTCAGATCTGCTTTGCCAAGCAACAAGTAACAGATACATAAAGAAGAGGACATAAGAGAAAAAGAAAATTTTGGTTACAAGGACATCTACCTATATTAATGTAATTGTGCTTGGTCTGCTAACAGCAGTGATACTGATGCTTATTAAACATTGATTCACTGGGAGAAGGAGGGAGATTTACCTTCAGAGGCAACACCTCCTTGTTGATGCCATAGAATGTTGCCATAGCGAGCGTCCAAGACAGCAGACCAGCCACATTCCCACAGACCTTTTTGGCACTTTCAAAAGAGTAATCATCCATATTAAAATATGGCTGTAGTAACTCAACAGTCTCTTCATTTATGGTGTCCTTGGGGAACTGCTGCAGGCTCCACAAGAATCCTGTGGCACTCATCAGCTGAAAAACAGATCTCCAGCCTGTAAGGTCTGGGAGAAGAGAATACTTTCCTCCTGACTTAGTATGTATTTCTAAATCAGATTTTTTTCAGTGATTCATTCAAACATACCAATCAAGACTATTGGCCATGGTAAACCTAAATCTGCAAATTGCAAATTGTCTTCCAGCTTCCACAGTGAAAGAGTACAGGAGAAAAGCCACAGAAGTTTCCTGTTTGAAAAGAGTGTCTGAACATTGCCAACCACACAGGACCCCTTTGGAGATGGCTGAGTTGACACCAAGACTGTGCCAACACCAGCCATTGTGAAAGGAAGGCATTCAGCAGAATGAACCCCACTATTATGTATGATTATACATACATAATAAAACTTATCCCTACTTACATTTTGGGTGATGCAGTTTAAGATAAACAAGCTCTTCAATATACAATGACCAATCATGCCTGCTGGCTCGTCTGGTCTATATTGAGTGTACTGGGCTGGGGGCACCTGATGTGCCTCGCAGGACTTATAAAAATAGATGTCAATTACCTTTAATGACTCTGCCCATGATGGCTTGCAGCAAGGTTTTTCTGGATCCATTGTAACAGGGTCAATTTTCTTTTGAAACAACAATAGCACACAGTCCATGATTCTCATAATAAGATGTGGTGGTTTTGCAAGTTTCCGGACTGTGGCAATATCATTTGGTTTGATAGTCTGTATTGGGAAGAGAAATCAATATGTTTTTCATTGAGTCATATTAATGGAAATCCAATTACTTTAAATTAGGTAGAAAACCTTTAAAATATTTTCTTCCCCAATCCCTGACATTATCTCCTCAAGGGTTTGAATTCTAAGATTTTGTGTAGTGGTTCTTTCATTGTTATTTTGGTATTTCAGTTGGTTTTACTCCTTTATTCCCTGTTGCTCCTAAATACTGGATTTAAAATATCACTACTATTCATTGCCCACTACTCCAGACTTCTGCTAATGAGTCCCATTAGATATCTTGCATCTTCAAAGCACAGAGATTAGATTGTGTGTGGATATTAAGAGAAGCAACAAAGCCCTGAATATCAGAAATCTCACCATCATTCTTTATTTTTAAGGTTGCCCTGTATATGAAAGGGGGAGTAATTAGAAGGAAAACAAGAGGATTGTTATAGTACAGGGCTAATAAAAATATTTTTGAGGGCTAGGGCTATAGCTTAGTGGCAGAGCACTTGCCTAGCACATGTGAGGTACTGGGTTTGATATTTAGCACCACATAAAAATAAATAAAATAAAGGCTTGCTGTCTATCTACAACTACAAAAAATATTTTTAAAATAGTTTTGAAAGTTTCTATCAGTGAGTCAGGTTTGAAATAAGGCATTGCCTAACATTTAAGGCAAGAAGGACTGGAAGACCCAATAATCAATAAATGTCCAGAGACTCATTCTGTTCAATGATCTCACTCTTTTGTAAGTTATGTGTGGGACCTATGAGTTGGGGTGGAGGATGTGTCCCAATTATTGTGAAGTTTTTACTAAATGATTATCACAAATTTATCAGCTACAGGGATTCTCTCATATAAAACAAACAAACAAAAATAACCTTGGCTTTGTAATCTCCCAAGGAAGTTAGAGGAAACATAATTACCCTTAAACAGGATTTCTGCCATGATAGAAGCCTGGGGGCGGTAGGAAAAATAACTGAAGTCCGGAAGAAGAACTGAAAGCTTTCTGTAAGGAATGAGGTCAGAGCCCAGATTTAAAGAATGGCCCTTACTAGGCCACAAAGGTTAGGAAAAGCATTCCTGGCAGAGGAGAAGCACCCTTAACAGTAACAGATGATGATTCTTCCAGAAGCCTGAAGGTACTTCTGTATAGCTGGTGCATATTGTGTATAGGGACAGAATGACAAGAGATCCCATTCAAGAAGAAGGCACCATGTTGTCACAGCAGCACTAATATTTGCTGAGCACTTTCTATGGGCCCCACAACTAATACTAATTACCTTGAATGCTTACCTGAATCCTTCAAGGATCAACCAGGATGTACGATCCCCATGGAGACCCAAGAAACTTACTCCAGACCATTTATCTAAGAAGAGGCGGTCAGGAGCAGCAAATGCATATTGGCCTGCCTCCAAAGCACAGCCCTCACAGCTGCGCATGTCTGGCTTGGGAGTTCATCCTAAGAGTAGGGGGGACCCCAACAAAGGTTCAAAAAGGGAAACAACACAATCTGGAGGGGATGCTGGATGAACTAAGAAGGCTCTGTGTGTAATCTGACTCCTCATGCTATAGGTTAGGCTGCTGGTCTCCAGCATTATTTCTCAGTTCTCAGGGAAGGCTGATTTATAGAATGAGAATAACAGGTTATAAGAAATGAGGACTGTAAAAAAGTTATAACTTAGAAAACTGAGCCAATAGGAACATGTGTGTCCAGACTTAGAGATTACAAATCACACTAAGAATTCAGTTCATGGCTGAGACAGGAGAATCACGAGTTCAAAGCCAGCCTCAGCAATGGCGAGGCGCTAAGCAACTCAGTGAGACCCTGTCTCTACATAAAACACAAAATAGGGCTGGGGATGTGGCTCACTGGTCGAGTGCCCCTGAGTTCAATCCCCAGTACCAAAAACAAAAAAGAATACAGTTCATGGGCTGAGGTTGTGGCTCAGTGGTAGAGCGCTTGCCTTGCATGCGTGAGGCACTGGGTTCAATCTTCAGCACCACATACAAAATACATAAATAAAATAAAGGTTAAAAAAGGTTAAAAAATATCTTAAAGAAAAGAATTCAGTTCATTCAGTGTTTGACTACAAAATCCCAGTTACTTTCACATAAGGCAAGGTGGCACCTGCTAGGACTTGTTTGGGAGGGTGACAATGTGCTGCTCACGTTCAGGGCGGCTTCTGCTTCTTCCAGTGCAGGTTTGGCGGCCTCAAGTTTGGACTCTGCGATTACTTTTTCACTATCAATTTCATCCACAATTTTCTGGGCTTTGTCTTTTACTTCTTGCACTTCATTTTTAACTTTGGCTGAAGCTTGAGCACTTATTGTGACTTCCGCTAACACCTTTTAATTAAGGAAATGTGAAGGTAAATAGAAACCTTTCAAGCCAAATTTAGAGATTTGCAAAGTGAGAGAATATCCAGTCAATGTAGGATAAAACATGAATAAGAACAAATTGATCTAAGTTATCTATATTTTAAGGTTTTCTAAAGTCATTCCTTTCAATAGTTGTGTATATTCTTCCTCTTCTAAGCTTTCCTTTGGCTTAAAATTAAATATATGTATACATACATATAACATATAATCACATACATATAATAAATATGTATATGTTTAATTTTACTTATATATGTATATGTATTTAGTTTTAATTACATGCAATATACACACACGCTTACATGTGTACATATTACATGTATGTGATTATGTTATATATAATGTGTATATTTAATTTTATACTGCATATGTATATATTTGATTTTTAATATATTATATATGTGTATATATATTTAACTTTATATGTATAGATACTCGTGTATACATATACATATATGTATATATACATGTATCTGTATGTACATATATGTGTGTACAGATATATGTATACATACATTTTTAATTTTTGATTTTCAAATTATAAATTATTCCTTAATTTATGCACAGAATATACCAATATACCTTGTTAAATTACATTCACAAATAAAGAAGAAAAAAGTATTTTCACTCCAAATTTTTAGATAATTAAAATAAATCAATTAAGTATAATGGAACAAGGTCATAAACCATACTAAGTTTCATGCAATAATGAAAAAACAGTTAATAATAATAAAAAACAGTTGAATGCTTATCACATACTAGGACTATGCTAAGTCCCTCCCCTATGGTATGTCACTCATTTCAGTAACTGCCTAGAGTCAGAGCTTGGGTTTCTATTCTTAACTGACCCTCAGTGGAAGCTGAAAGCAGTTTGAGAGTTGACTGTAGACAGAGGAGCAGCCATATATATCCCTGTCACCTAGGAGTATTTTTTTCTTAATGCCACTAACTCTTCCTCCTATCCTTTCCCTCCTCAAAACAAACTTTCTATGAGACCTGGGCCATCCTAAAGCATGTAGGGATCTTGAAAGGAAGTCCAAATATAACTCATGGTCAATCAGAAATTCCATAAGGAGACAGGTAGGAACAAGGGAGAGAGTGAGAGAAGGAAGAATCATCTTAGACAAGGTCAAGGATATGATAGTTTAGATATGCTTGGGTATAAGTCAAACAAAAATACCTCTGAAAACACTATCTTACCAGAACTAATCTGTAGGTTTATACTCTAATTTTAATAACATTTTAAAATAATGCTTTTTAAAAAGTTTATATATATTATAGGCATATATAATATATATATAATAAATATATATTAGTTGTAGATGGACACAATATTTTTGTTTTATTGTTTTATTTATATGTAGTGCTGAGGATCAAAGCCAGTGCCTCACACATGCTAGGCAAGTGCTGTACCAGTGAGCTACAACCTCAGCCCTAAAATAATGCTTTTTAACACAGGAAAATATTCCTTACTGGTAGTGATAGAATAAATGAAAACTTACTTCATCAGCTTTTACAGAAGCCACGGCTAATTCCTTCTCCTTTACTGCAAGATCCTGAGAGAGTTTAGCAACGGATTCACTTGCCTCCATAAGTTTATCAAGACCTTTACAAACACAGACATATGCACTGTGGCTGAGTATATGTATATCCGTTTACCAAATATTTATTCAGTATTTACTATTTATAAGGCACTGTATATGTAATATCACAAACACAAGATAATTAATTATGGACAAAAGCTATAAAGTATATATATCTTAGGAACAACAATACCTCTGAAAGTTGCAACAGGGGAAAAATGCTGTGATTAAAGGATATCATCTATTTAAACCCCAGCACCACAAAAAATGGGGGGGAAAACCCCTAAAAAATAGATTTTAAAAAAGAATATCATTTAGTTAAAGTAGTGAGAAAATCATCATGTCATACTGAATAGGATCAATGTAGCCACTAAACTTATTTGACAAACTTAGACTGTCCTTGGCTTTGTAACCGTCCTGTAGCAATCATTTTTTCCCTTTGTTTCATGGTCCAGCTGAGGTGGCAAATGAGACAGAAAAATACATTAACATTTTTGCAGTTTTCTTTGCCATAAAAATGTAAAATTTCATAAAATTTCAAAATTTCATAAACTTCATAAAAATGAAAAGCATTGTAAAACTTATATAACTGACCGGCTTTCAGTCCCCTGGGCAAAGTAACTGGTTAACTGGATTTCTCTCATTTCACCTGGGTTCTAGATAGTGCCGAGTAGATAAAGGTTTAATATCTTGGGTCTCTTGACAGAGGGCAAGCAGTCATTTGTATATTTTTCCAATTTGGAGGTGTAAATTCTTCCACCTTGGTCAATTTCAAGCTACCAAAAGTTTCTCAGTAGCACATTGTTACATAATTTTCAGATAGAATAGAAATAAATTTCCTGAAGAACATTAATAATAGTAAAATAGAGTTAAAATAAGAAGGAAGTGGTAAGTTTGGGATATTTATTGCCTGCATTTTTCTGTTTGTTTGTTTGGTACCAGGGATTGAATAACCCAGGGGCACTTAGCCACTGAGCCACCTCATCAGCCCTTTTCTATATTTTATTTATAGACAGGGTCTGGTTGAGATACTGTGCCTCACTAGGTTGCTGAGGCTGGCTTTGAACTTGCAAAGCCTCCTGAGCTACTGGGATTACAGGTATGTGCCACTGCACCCGGCTTGCCTGCATTTTTAATGTAATTCATTTGATTATAAGTACGTATGACTTAAATTTTCATAAAGGCTATGTTTAACAGACCATGAAATTCATGAACATTTACCAATTGGTTTTCAGGAGCAAGCTTCAGCACAGCACTGACTTTAAAGCAGCATCAGAAAAGCTGTAAGAAGCTGAGTCTTGAGAAAAACCACAGCCGGAGGTTTCTTTCCCAGTGTTTCTGTCATCACCATAGGATCACAGACCTGGGAGCTCAGTTAGGCTACGTGACCAAGTTTTAGAGGAAATGAAAGAACAAAGGTGCTTTGGATTGTGTGGGCCACATGCTTTCTGAACATACAATCTATTCCAATGTGTCCTTTTCCTACTTGAACACAAATGTGGACACTCAGAAAAACCATTGCTCTGGTAAACTGCCTCTGTTTAGATTTTTGTTTCTGCTTCACTATTTTCTTTGTTAGAAATGTAGGAGGCGTAAATATGGCAAAGTTTGTGCAAATCAGATTGAAACTAAAAACTGAAATTGCAGTCAGGTCCCAAGACCTGCCCACCCCATCGGCGGCAGGCAATGACTCAGGGATTATGGGAATATGTGTCCACCATGGTGAACCCAAAATTGAAAAGCTGAGAGCAAAAAATAGGCCAACTCCATTTACACCTTCTTCTGCCTGGAATTTCTTGACAGGACAAAAGACCCTTAAGGGCGTCCCTTAAAATTATCCACTATTAACAGTCAATTTAGCATTTTGTTCTCAAACACAACAATATCCGACCAACAAACCGTTGGCATCGCTATCAAACCAACCCAGAAAAAGACTGAGATTCTATTTCTTACCATTAGATATTGAAAATGATAAACCCCAAAATAATGAGGCCTGAGAAAAGGGGAGTAAGAAAGCAAGCCGTAAATTGGGAGCACCGATCCTTTCCCAGTGCACTCTTTACCAGTGATAAAGCAAACCCTGGGGAGGAGGTGTCCATCAAACCTAGAAAGGCAGTCTCTGGAAAGAGGCCAAAGCATTAATTCTTCCCTAAACAAATCCTTTCCAGATACCAACCACTGACCCCAGACCCTCCGTCTGGACCACCCAGTACAATAAATCTTAGAGACTGACCACCGACCCTAGACTCCCTCCTATTTCACCTAGTAAAACAGACCCCAAACTCCTGAGTGCCCAAGCTGACATGCTCATTAATGAAGTCACCTCTCAGGCTAACCTCCATAAGCCCAGTCCTTCCCTTTGTTCGGTGGCTCATTTTCCACAAGGAGAGTGGGTCCATCAGAACCATGCTCGCCCCTATCAGAAGCATGACTCCATTCCTGAAGAAAAGGGCTGGGCTGATTCGTGAAGTCTGCATTCGTCCTGGTCTTTCTGCGCTAACACTTACCAATATTCATACGTTCCGCTTGGTCGTTAATAAATTTCACTTTGTCAGTGTAAATGTTTTTGTAACCATTTATAAATGAGAGATATGACTTGGGAGTCACATGGGCTCTTCGGCGGTATCTGAAAGTAGAAAATAAACAAGGCCACCGCTGTCATTCTGCTGTACTTCCATAAAATATCCACGTAACACTCCACCCACTGTGAAATCAGATCCCGCAGAGCGGTTCCTTAGCAGGGGGGACAGCAGCTGTGCATGACAGAGAACAAGTGGAAAGAGTACTGCCTCTCTGATGCTTTGTCCCTGAGAGTCTCTGACTGGACCTTCACTTCCACTCTAGACTTCTCTTTCCACAGACGGAACCTGAGAGAAGAATGTCTGCTGCATCCCTCCCAGAATTTTGGGAAGACCAAATAAAATAGCATACGTGAATATACTTTGGCAACTTGAAGGTTCTGGACAAATATTACCCAGTGGTTGAAATGAATTTGTGCTGTGATTGTTTGCATTCAAATGCTATTTGCTAAACACCTCTCCACTGCAAGATCCCAGCTGGGTGGGTTTGCAAAAGCAAAACCAATCTCTCCCTTGATTCACTGAACTGGCCTTGAAATCAAGACAGCCATGCTTCAAATGTTCAACTCAGTGTGGGCTCTACTACAGTAATTATACTTAACAGCAATAAATAAAAGAAATAGTTTCATTATGAAGAAACTCAAGAAGAGCTCCTCACATATAAAATTATTCTATTTTTATATTAATTATTCACCTTTGGAGATTTTTAATGTTTTTAAAGTTTTATGGGTTGGTTTGTTTTTTGAGTGTTTTTTGTTTGTTTGGTTTTTGGGTGTTTTTTGTTTTTTGTTTTTGTTTTTGTTTTTGTTTTTTGAGGACCTGGGCATATATATGACTATCATTAAAGTGTCCTATAAAACACTCAGGATAAAATTCTACAATTTCAGAGAACATAAGAAATTGAAAAATATGCCAAAAAATTCCCCAAAGAAGCAGGTCTTTATAGCTATATGAAAGTGGAAATTTACATTCACAGATGATAGAGGCAGAAGGAGTTCAAGTTAAGCAGCAAGAAAATATTCCCAGTGGCAAGGATTAATGCACATGGACTCATTAGGAAAATCTGGAATTATTTAAGAGAGGTAGTGTGGGCATGTTTTGAGCAAAAGGAAGAGTCCAGGATAAACAATGCATTTATTCCATTGTTTATCTCTGCCTTTCTGAGGCAGAGACTCCCTTTAAAAATCAATTACCAAAACTCTATGCAGAAAAGTAGGCATAGCTTTTCTGGAAGGTTCTGCACCCCCTTCCCCCTAACATCTTTTAACCCCAAGGGAGGAGCTCGCTGTTCTGGAATCTGTGGGCCCACCTTTGTTCACATCTGTCAATCTGACACAGCAACTATGATGCTTTAGGAGAAAAGCTCTGTAGTTTTGAATGGTTGACACCAACTTTCACACAATAAATACACCATCACTACTCAGTGAGTGGCTTTCCTACAGTCAATTAAAATTCTTTTTCATAATTATTTGACATAAGAGCATCAATAAGACTAAGTCATGCAAATACAAAACCTAAATGTTCCCTTAACATAAGGCAATAAAGAAACTTAAAAACAATGTACTTCTTTAATCAAAATAAATAATGCATTGGAATAAAAAACTAATTTTAAACAGTTCATAATGAATTAGTTAAGCCATTTTCAAAACAAAATTAAGCAAATGAAATAGAGAGATTCATTAAGCATCTGTTATGTGGAGGCTTGGAGGGTAAAGAGGTATTTATATGTGGACACTAGTTAATTTTTAAATAACATTTATTTGCCATCTTTCAATACATAATCACTAGAAAATCAATGCAAGAAAACTCTAAATGCAGCTGGGACTTGCTACTCAATCAATAAAGAGTCTTTTTTTTTTTTTTTTTTTTAGTTGTAGATGGACACAATGTCTTTATTTTATTGCTTTGTATGTGGTGCTGAGGATCGAACCCAGGGCCTCACGCATGCGAGGCAAGCGCTCTACCGCTGAGCCACCATCCCAGCCCCTCAATAAAGAGTCTTTTACTGAATGTTACATTTAATTCGTCTTTGGACGGAACTTCGTGGTTCCAACAGCTACCACGCTGATGTAATATCACTTACCTTTGGAAATAACTTTCACAGCTCTCTGAAACCATGTCATGAAAGAGGCCCATTGTTTCTACAACTTGCTTTTTAATTTCACCAGAGCAGACGATATTATAGTCCAAAAGGAAGTAGGAGGCCACAGCAATTAGGGCCTCCTTGGGCCAGCGACTGAACCAGTCCATGGTGCAGCCCGATATCAAGCCAGGGAATTTCAAGGAACGGGCGCGGAACTTCTCACCGACCTGAAGATGGCAAAGTCAAAAGGCATGAGAAACGCAGAGGGATCATCAGTCAGCTAGAGGAAGACGGAAGCAGGCTGAACCCGGGTGTGACATCGCAAACTACAAAAACAAACTCTTCTTGGGCTGCAATGACGTATAAAGTTAGCATTCAGATGAAGGTAGGTGGTGCACTCTGCTCTTCCTGTTCTGGAAAGATATCTGCACTTTAGGTTTCCATTCCAGGAACAACCTTTGAAGAGAAAATCAACAAAACTGGGAGAGAGAGGACAAGGACAGTGAAGGGCCTGACCCCAGGACAAGTGCAGAAGGCTGTAGGATCAGATGCTTGCTCTAAGAAGGAAACTTAGGGATCCCGCAAAAACTTCCTCCAAATAGCGGGAAAACTTCATATGGGAGAGGGACTGGGTTCACTTTGCAGGGTAACATCAGAAGCAGAGGAGAAACGTACAGAGAGACAAAATTCAACTGATTATAAAGAAGAGCTCTGGCCATCAGACTATCTAAAAATGAAGCAGGCAACCCTGTAGATTAGTGAGACCTCCAACAGAACTGTGTGACAATAGAAATGTCCTGTGTATGTCATTTCCAGTTTGGTAGCCACTAGTCACACGTGGTCATTGTGCACTGGAAATGGGGCAAGTGGGACTGAGGAACTGAAGTTTTATTTTTATACAATTTTAATGAATAAAAACTTAAATAGCCACATATGATTGATGGCAACTGTACTAGGCAGCACAGTCAACTAGAGATACTCAAACCCACATCAGTGACTTTCCAAATGGTATGTCTATCACAGAGGGCTAGCTGGAGATTTGGAGATTGCATCACCAAATTCCTTATAATTCAAATAATGTATGTCTCTTGGTAATTAGTGAAAATTGTAGGCTATGCAATAATTTCTAATAATATGAATATTTTGAACAATCACACTGGCAATGAGATGTTGATCAATGGAGACTGGTGGCAAAAGCCTTCATTTTAATTCACAAATGTTAATTCACAAATGTTCATTTCTGAGCAAATATTTCATCAGAAAAGATAGACTAGGCACATTTAAATAAGTAACTCCTCTTGCAGAGATAAAAGAAAAATAGATGAAGACTCACTGGAGAGAAGCAGAGAACAACATGCAAGTTCTTCCTGGATCTGGAAATGAAGTACTCATACAGATTATCAAAGGTGGGAGGGTGGCGGGGCAGCTCCCGTTTCATCACAGATATCAGTCCTTGGGTGATTTCGTCCATCTCATCCCGTGCAAACAGATTGGAGATCTTCGTGCAACAGATAAGAAAGCATTCCATATTTTAAGAGTTCCCCACACTGCCTTCCTTTCCTGTTTGGTCCTTCCCTGCCCCCCACAGGTCATTGTGTTTCATATTTTCTTTCTGCTTCTCCACAGCCAAATGCCTGTTTGGCCAGATATTACCAAGGCAGCTTTTTATTGATCAAGAGCAAATATTATATTTCCCTGTGTGTAAATGGATATCATCAAAAAACCATTATGGGGCTCAGTAGTAAAGCATTCCTGGGTTCCATCTCAAAGATGGAAACAAAGAAAGAAAGAAAACAAAAAAAAAATGTCCTCCACCAAGCTGATCAATTCCTTAAAATGTCCAGTGATTAGTCAATCTTTGCAAATCTGGCTCCAGGATATTTAACCAGCTCTTGCACCATTAATCATGGTGCAAGGACAGAGTTAAAGGTGGTGTGCTTGCAGGGTTGGCCCTTGGCTGCCTCTGGGAACTTGACTTTGGGAATGCCTTTTCCATTACTAATTTGCAAGGCTGTTCCACTGGGCCTGGATTGTGAATGCAAACACTGGGATATACGGTAAACACCTGCTTTCCCTCTGGGAGCCTGGGACTTTGGCATGAGTGAGGTTAGCCAGGGAGTGACTACAGGACCAGCTCTTAGTGAAGCCATTGGCCTCTGGGTCTCACACAGGATGCCCTGAGCAGAAACACAATGTACGTGTTCCTGCACTTCATCCTGGGGACAGCACATTCTGTCAGGCCCCCGTGGAGGCAGCACAGGATGCCTGCACATGGATTCCTCCTGACTCTACGTGATGTGTTTTTCCTTACTGATCCGGCTGTGCATTCTTGCTGCGTTGCTGTGACAAATCTTAGCCATGAGTGCAAATACACGCCACCCAGTGCTGTGAATTCTCCTAATGAAGCTTCAAGCACGGGAGTGGTCACGGGAGTGCTGGTACAGTGGTACCAGAAGCAGTGAGGCAAACACCTCCCTCCAGATAACACAACTCCTTGAACCATTCGGTATCCTGACTAGTAAACAGATGGATAGATAAATCTCCTGAAATAAATGATAGGATCAAACTGAAGATGAAAGAGACTAGTGAGGGACCATATTTAAAAGAAAACAAATTATACAAAAAGAAAAAAAATCTAGTGATGAGAAGAGTTCATGTCACATAAACTAAAAAAAAAAAAAATTGACTAAATCTCATTTCTCAAAACAAGAATGTGTGATAAATGGCCTCACTTCTACATGAAGGGTTGCTGCTTTTCCTACATAAATATAATTCACATTTTTCCAATAGGGGCTTTTGCTCTACTCCAGAGACCTACCTCCCCTGAAGATAGCAAGTTGTTAAGGTATTCTAGAAATGCCTCATCTTTTATCTCATTGTCAGTAAAGATGAAGGTGATGCCTTTTCCTTCAGCACCAGCAACTTTGTACAAAGATTTTAAGTCATCTGTTAGATTACTGACATTGTAAGACCTAAAAATAGAAGTAATAGGAAATTTAAAATTAAACATTTGTGTATATGTGTGTATAGCCACAATTTATCTCAAAACCAAAATCCTAAGTGGGTTGTAATTCTAAGTGGGAAAGTAGTAAACATTATTTATAAATGTGACAGAAATCATAAAAGAATTTCTTTGTGCCTTTGGAGTAAACAATGATTCTTCAACAATACAAAGAACATGAAACATGAAGGCAAAAAATTTGATAAATTTTCATTGAAAGTAAGATCCACTAAAGGAATAGAAAAGCAAGTCAGTAATTTAGAGAAGATATTTGCAATATGCACTCTTACAAAGGAATTATAACCAAAATACATAAAGCATTTCTAACAAGAGAAAAAAAAATCACAAACCAATTTTTTATGTTTTCTCTTATATGCAAATGATACTTCACAATAAGCGGGGGCTGGGGGCTAGGGATGAAGAGAGGTACTTTGAATTAGATAGAAGGGAATAAAAAAGTGGAGGGAGAACAGAGGGGGAAGGATAGCAGAAGGAATCAGACATTATTACCCTATGTGCATATAGGATTATTACATGACTGCTCTAACTCTTTACCATGTACGACCAGAAGAGTGAGAAGTGACACTCCATTTATGTGTGATGTGTCAAAATGCATTCTCCTGACATGTATTAGAATTAGAACATATTTAAAAAGCAAAGAAAAAACAGTATTTAAGTGGACAAATGGCTTAAACAAGAGGTTATCCAAATGACCAACAAGAGATGAAAAAGTGAGACACACTAGGAGTCATTTTGGAAATGCAAACAGAAACTGCAAGAGACAGCATGAAACCCACACCAGAATTTCTAAAATGAAAAAGACACACAATGCCGAGAGTGGGAGCAATTGAAACCTATGCAAACCGTTGAAGGAAATGTAAACTGGTACAACCACTTTGGAAAACTCCTTTGTAGATTTTTAGGGTTTGCACATAAGGTGTTCCACAAAAGCTCCTGTGTTGATGCAGGAATATTCAGAGGTAAAATGATTAGATTGTGAGAGCTATCTCCTATCAGCCCATCCTAATCTGGACAGACTGGGTGATACCTGGAGGCATGTGGGATATAGCTGGAGGAGGTGAGTCACTGGGGATAGGCCCTGGAAGGACACATTTCCCCTGTGGCCCCCTTCCCCTCTGTTTCCTGGCTGCCATGCAGGGATCTTCCGTGTGCCCTTCCACCATGATGTCTGCCTCACCATGGGCCCAGAGCAATGCAGTTGGCCCACCTTGGACTAAAGCTCTGAAATCATGAGCCAAATAAACTTCCCCTCCTCTGTCCTTGTCAGGCATTTTAGTCACAGCAATGAAAAGTTGACTAACACAGAGATTACTAAAGCTGAATATATGCGTAATCTATATTCAGCTATATTACCCCTAGGTGCATACTTAGACATGTACAAGAATATTCATAGCAGCTCTGTCTGTCAAAAACCAAATATTTATGAACCATGTAATGGGTAAATGGATGGTGGTGATATATGATAAAGTGGAAGACTACATACATCAATAAGAACGAACAATTGCTACATACAGCATCACGGATGACTCTCACATAGTACAAGAATAGCAGTAGGCAACAAAAGGCAAATCCTGTATGACTCAAAGTTCAAAATTAGGCAAAACTAACCATCAGGCTTACCCTCGGGGTGGGTAATGACTGAGAGGTGACAAGGGATGCTTCAGGGTACAAAGAGTGCTGTGTTTCTTCATCTGTGGGATGGCAAGGTGTACTTTGTGACCTTCATGATTTGTGTATGTTCCCGTATACAAATAATACATAATAAATAAAAGCTAAATTAAAAAATACACCAAACTTTTGCACTTTTTAAAAATCAAACATTGAACTTCATACAAATTAACTAATAAAAACATTGTCTTTTTTTTTTTTTTGGCTTATTCCTACCTGGTTAACGTTATCTGGAATATCTGATATCCGGCTATAAAAGAGGCCAATCTTGAAAGACTTTGTTTTCCTGAACCACCAACACCCACCAGCAATGCATTTCCACATGAAGTTCGAATTACACGTGAAATCTGTTTTGAAAATTTTTTTTAAAATATATATTAGAATCAAAGGCTGCAAATATTTATATCCTCTTGCACTATTAGGGCTCCAACGTTTGACTGCATGTCAAAAATTAGGCAAAACTAACCTAATTAGTCTAGACTACATTTGATTTTTCCCTTATAAGAGTGTATCTTGGAATCATGAAAATTAAAGTTTCATGTTTATTTATCCAACTCTAGTTCTTTCTTTGCCTATCTGCATTGTGGAACAAAACAGTACAAATCGGTTTTACTCTCTATTATTTTGCAACTATTCTGGCTGTGTGCATTTGTAATTTTATTATTTTTTTTACTCCACGGACGATGAAGTTGCTCTTCTCAATCGGCAGAAGATGGGAAAAGTCTAATACACTGAATCATGTGAACACCTATCTATAGCAAATACTGCCTCTATCAGATCTCTGTCAACTAAACATTTAATAAAGCACCAACATTCTACCTACAGTGGGGGTAGAGTGATGTTTGCAGAAGAAGATTTAGAGAGACAGCCTTGTGCTGCTTTTCTATAATTGATTCCGTCAGTGAGGATTAGAATCAAATGGTGGTTCAAATCTCACACAGGCCATTTGAAGACATTACTAAGAGGCTGCCTTTTACGTTAATACCACTCATTAAGAAGAGTCTATGTGGATCATTAAATCCATCAGTCATAAAAATAATATTTTTAAAAAATATACATATTACAGGTGGCAGATGAGTAATGGCACATTGGTGTGTATTCCTATATTAGATCTGGAAATGTGATAATCCCTTCTGTGACTCAGCACTAGAACACAGTCTCAGGCCCTTAAGGCCTAGCCACGGTGGGTGTACAGTTATTAAGTGTTGGACACATGAATGTGGAAGCAACCTTAGCACACATGAGATTTCACCAGCTTCGGACGCCTCTTGATCAACCTTCACCATTCCATGGCATTGTTCTCGGAAGAACTCCTTTTCAGTTAACCAATTACATAAGCAAACAACTTCTTTCTATAGCTCTTCAGGCTTAGATCAGTGCTACCTACCTCCAGCAAGCTTCTATTTCTTCATTGCACACCTGTCCTCCCCCTTCCCAGTCAATCTATCCATAATCCATAGGCACTTTGCCGAGCCTCGCTGTGAACAAGCTTCCCATGGTACCACAAAAGAATTCAGGGAGAGTCTATTTCTTCTCAGGTTCTCTAGTTTCCTCTTTTGGAAGGTAAAGAAAGGTCTTTGACTCAGGCTCCCCAAAGCTCCAAACACAAAAACCATGAATTTGCCCTTAAAAACCTTTGCCGCCCAGCAGGTTGATTTAAACATGGAGTTTGTCATTCAGACTTGGTTTCACCGACCCAATCTGTCTATATCCTACCTTATAAATTTATCCTCCCATAGTAGGTGTACCTATGAAATGTACTAAGCTTTGCCACCATTTAATTATATCAGGAAATAATCCACAGTTAGAACCTTAATTAGATGAGTCATTGCATCTTTAAAAAACACCAGGTCAAGAGTAGTTCCTCTAATGATTTCGTTGAACTGCCTCTGGTAAAACTGTAGTTTTTCAGCCAGAAATTCAAAGGATGGTACCTTTAGGTGGGGAGACAGGAAAAAAAAACTTAAGATACAAATATCTTTAAAGTCATAATCATAAAGATACTCAAAAAAAAATTTTTTTTTTAAATTTTTAAACTTTGTGGACATCTAGGAATTGATCACTTGTTAGTCTAGTCTTTTAGTTATTTCCATTTTCAGAGGCCTGAAGCCTAACCACATTAGTTAGCTTCCAGTACAAAATCATTTCTGACCTTTCCTTTCAGGAGGCCCAGCACCAACTCCTAGACATGCTAATTAACGATGGAATATTGCATAAATTTTCTCATTGTACCTGCCTTTAATACTGTTTATGGCTTTTAAAATGTATACTTTTACACAAGCCTTTGATGTTCCACTCACCTACTTTGTTTTGTAAATTATTCCTTCCCATTGACTTCTTTGCTCTACATGCACTCTAGAATTACTTTGTTAGGTTACCTTGTTTTTTTGTTTGTTTGTTTGTTTAAATCCCTTTGGAATCTTGTTTTGAATTTCAATATACATATATATATGAAATTTCAATATATATGTATATATACGTATATACATTTTTTTTTAGGAAAAATGATGTGTTTTCCATTTAGTCAAGTTTTATATCTCAGAATTGCTGCTGTTGGATGAAAAAAGACTTTCAAATTATATTTTCTACCTTGTGATTATTGCAAGCTTTCTGTAAAGGGCAAAATGGTAAATATTTTAGGCTTTGCAGCCTGTGCAATCTCTCTTGAGATTACTTCACTCTACCCTCTCAGTGCAAAAGCAGCCACAGACAATATGTGAACAAATGGGTGTGGCCGTATTCCAATAAAACTTTATTTATGAACACTGAAATTTGAATTCTGTGTAGTTTTCATGTGTCACACAGTATTATTCTTCTTTTGATTTTTTCCTAACCATTGAAAAATCTAAAAACTCTTCTTAGCTCATAAGACCAATAAAAACTGGCAGCTGGCAAGACTGGCTAATTGGCCAACCTCTGGTGGAGCAGTTATTGAGTTTCATATTTATGTAACATTTGATCAACTTACTGAATTCTTACTAGTTAAAGCACATTCAAAATCCTCTTGGATTATATATAATTAGAAAATCCTGTCATCTACCAATAATTTGGGTTTGTTACCTGGAAGTAATATCTATTTTTAGCTATTAATTTTAAATATTATTAATTTAACATCTATTTTAATTTTGTTGCATTGTTGAGATGCTCAAAGCAATATTAAAGTGATAATAGTAGGCACACTTGTTTTACATTTGGCTTCAATAAGATTGCTTCTAGATTTCTTCAAAATATTTTACTTGGCACATACCAGTCACTGCACATAAATAACTTAGAAGTTACAGCAACTCAACAGTGGATTTAGGTACAGAGGGAAAGTGACCCAAAAAACTCTTTTAAGATATGGAAATGTGGGGCTAGGGTTGTGGCTCAGTGGTACAACTCTTGCCTAGCACATGTGAGGTGCTGGGTTCCATCCTCGGCACTACATAAAAATAAATAAATGAAATAAAGTTATTATGTCCATCTACAACTAAAAAAAAAATTTAAAAAGATATGGAAATGTGTTTAGTGGATTAAACAAAGGAGAATGAAGGGAAGGGAGAAGGGATAGGAACAGGAAAGACAGTGGACGAATCTGACATAACTTCCCTATGTTCATATATGAACACACCACAGTGAACCTCCACATCATGTACAACCACAATAATCGAATCCTATTAGAGTAAGTTATACTCTGTGGATGTATAATATGCCAAAAGATACTGTCATGCATATCAAAAAAGAACAAATAAAAAATTTTAAAAAATTTTAAAGAGATATAAATTTTAAAAAGAGAGATATGGAAATAAATATACCAATTCATAGACTTTGGGTACTTCAAACGAAGTGTCTTCAGGTTCCTCGCCAGTTGGTTCTGGCATGTCACGAAGAAAATCCACAAAGTATGGTTCAGGCAAAATACATGATGCTGCTTCAGAGCTAATATTTTCTTCAACGGCACGAACAAGCTGTACGTTAAACCAGTGCTCATCTTCAGGAGTAATAAATCTGAAAGAAAAATGTACTAGTAAGAATAAAAAATGTGAAAGCATCTTCTCTAGCTGAACATAGTCTCAGTCTCCCTCCATCTGCTCTCAGGCCCAATTCTGCACCTTCTTCACCTCAGGACAGAGAAACAGTATGTCCCACATTTTGACAAGAAGGACATGACTCCAATGAGACAGTTATTGCTGATAGGAAACCCAGATGAATCACTCAGGTGACATCTGTGGGTCCTAAAACCTCTTTCTGGGTTGGGGACACACAGTGCATGAAGGTCCTTTTAAAATTTACAGTATCACAGAGGAAGAAAGGAAGAAGGGGAACTAGCCTTTGATGAGTCCCACCTATGCATGAGACACTGTGGTACACCGTTTACAACTTGTGAGGCTGGCATTATCACAAACATATTAAAGATGAAGAGATAGGCTCAGAGATGGCTAAAACCAGATTTCACCACACAAAACCTACACAGAGCTTGCCACACAACTCAAGTGTGCTACTAAGCTTTATCAACACTCTGATGATATAGTGATGTACAATGATGTCCCATGGCAGTACCAAACTCGCAAATTGACAGAGCATTTTTTTTAGGTGACCTCAGGTGGAAAAAGCCATCAAAGCCTTATAAAAGACATTAAAACTGGAGGTACTACTTATTACTCCACTATCTGAGTAGATAATGCAAGAATTAATCTGCTTGCTTTATAAATGTCTCCGGTTGTACGTTAATACTCAAGGGCTGTGACAGTCACCTGTCTGCGATGACTCTGTTGCACTCGTGTTTGAAAAGTGACATGAGAACAGTCATTGAGCTACACTCGTCAGCTTTTATGGTTAACATGCCTTGCCAAATTCTGGAAAGATCTCGAAGATTAAAGATGTAATGAAATTTAGAAGGAGTTGGCAGCATCTTCGTCTAGTAAAAAAAAATTAATATTCTCAATTAGTTTTCAGATGCTAAAAGTAGAACTGTTTTAAGAACTATTTCTATCTCACAAATCCTTTTTTTAGATAAAATAGGCTTAGCAAATAAATCAAGTTCATATTTTTGTCATAGCACTGACAAGAAAAAAAACCACACCGTAAATAAACCAATGGAATTTAAAAGACCATCAAGCCCTTGAACAGGATGGATTCAAGAATAATGCACTAGATGCAGATTCCAAAGCCTTGATCTCCCACCATTAGTTGGCTTTGAGCCATTCATTTCCTCCTGAATTCTTAAGAACCATGTGAGCTGTGGAAAAATCACCTCTAATCATTGTTAATCTTACTCATGTATATATGGAAATATGTCATAACAAAAAACTGAACATTAGCCGGTCACTCTGCAGGTAAGAACAACCAATGTTCACTTCTGAAGTCAATAATGACTATCTTCTATAGCCTGTTTTGATTAAAGTCCTTAATGCATTTGGATTTCCATAAATATATTTCCATATCATAAGCTGCATTTCACTGTAGGCACCCAATTTAATCAATATCCTTCATATACTTGGATAGCTATAGTCAGTTGACAGGCAAGACGGACACACAGCTGTAAGAGGTGGTTTTCTGTTTGTAGTGTGCAGGCACCAATAGAGTCTTCAGTACACTCATTTATTTACTGTTTCTACCAACGTCTAGGATGTAAAACAGAACAAAGCGATAACAACAACACATTCTTGCCGAGAGAGATGCCAGTGAAGGGGTTCACTGGAAGAGCTGCTGCTGTGGACAGCCCTGCCGTGTGCAGAGGTCATAATTGATACCCTCACCATCATTTTTTAAAGTAAAAACAAAATTTGGGTGATACAAAGCAAACTCCCCACATCATTAATCCAGGAAAGCAAATGCTCTCTGCAGAACCTGTTCATAGAATAACCCCTTTCTATATTGAAAAAGTACTACATTGAGTTCATAGAGTAATTTTCTGCAGGCTAATTCACAGTATGAGTTAGAACAGAAGGAAGCAGGTGAGATGGAAAGAGGTGTTATTTTATCTGTCATCTTTCAATTTCCCTCTTTGCTCAGTTCCATTGCAAGATAAAATGTTCATTCTACCCACTAAAATACAAAATACACATTTATACCATAAATATATTAAAAAAAATACCCAGAAGGGTGAGGTTGAATAGATGGCTGCCATTTTGTTTGTTTTTTAAGCTCCTTTCTTTCCCTCTTCTTCTCATTATTTATTAATCTGCTTCTTTCCTTTGCTTCACTATCTCTTCAGTTTTGGGGGGTTTGGGTTTTTTTTTTGTTGTTGTTTGGTTTGGTTTGGTTTGGGTTTTTTTGGTATCGGGGATCGAACCCAGGGGCACTGAGCCACATCCCCAGCCATTTTTTATATTTTATTTAGAGACAGGGCTGGTTGAGTTGTTTTATAGCCTTGCTGAGCTGCTGAGGCTGGCTTCAAACTTGCAATCCTCCTGCCTCAGCCTCCCCGGTGGCTGGGATTACAGGAGTGCACCACCGTGCCTGGCTCCCCTTCAGTCTTGTTGTGTCTTTTCTCACCTGCTTTTGCTTTAAAGCTACATAAAGTATTAGAAAGGTGGGGAGCTGCACAAGGCAAGAAGGAGTCCAAAGAGTCCTTTGTGAAGATGGAAGATATGAAGAAAAGACACAAAGGAGGCTGCTTATTTGGGGGACAGGAATGGAGAAGGATTCTGAGTGAAGACCCCACAGCCCAGTTAAGAGAACAGCTAAGTCCTGTGCCATCAATAAAGATTCCATTCTAGTGAGGAGCCTGGCAATACACAGGAAATGGAAACATTCATAAACAAACAAATAGACAATAATGATAAAAGCAAAAATTAAAAAAAAAAAAAACTAGGTCCAGGAGACAGATAATGACTGGTGGGGAGACACGGGCAGCAGACCATTTGAGAAAGTCCCTCTGAAGGTAAGACCTAGAACAAGCAAGACAAAGAATAAGGATCCAGCCACATGAGAACCCTGGAGAGGTCAAGGACCATGACAAGAGCTAATCAGAGGCCAGCTCAGATGGGCCAATTATAAATGTGACTGGTGATTTTTTTTTTTAATATTTTTTTAGTTGTAGATGGACACAATGTCTTTATTTTATTGCTTTGTATGTGGTGCTGAGAATCGAACCCAGGGCCTCACGCATGCGAGGCAAGTGTTCTACCACTGAGCTACAACCCCAGCCCATGACTGGTGATTTTAAGAAAGAGCAATGATCTCCAATTTACTTTTTTTTTTCCAGGAATTGAACCCAGGGGCACTTAACCACCAATCCACATCCCCAGCCCTTTTGTATATTTTATTAGAGGCAGGGTCTCACTGAGTTGCTTAGGGCCTTGCTAAATTGCAGAGGCTGGGTTTGGACTCATGATCCTCCTGCCTCAGCCTCCCAAGCCACTGGGATTATAGGCGTGCACCACCACGCCCAACTCCAATTTAGTTTTGTAAAATATGTTCTAGGACAGTGTAAAGAACAGACTCCAGGAGCAAGAAGAAAGCAAGGAAGCTGGTTAGGAAGCTCCTACAGGTCCAGAGGATGGGAGAGGGAATTATCTACCATGTGTTCTGGTGCCATGGGGAGGAGCACTTGGCTTTGAGATATCTTTCAAAGGAGAGGTCATTGAGACTTGCTAATGGAGAGGATATAGGTGACCAGACAGACAAATCAAGCATGGCACCCATGTCCCAGCCTGAGAAACAGGATACCTGATATTGCTGTTAACTATGATGCAAAAATCCAAAGGATGCTCATATGTAAGGACACTGAAAAGTTATTTTAAACTGTGAGTTAGACATTAGTTCAGAGTCAACCTGGGTTGGAGCCAGGCCTGGGATGGAGGTACTGAGTTTGAAGTCATTAGCTTGGAGATGGTGTTAAAAGCCTTGGATCTGGATGAGACGATCGAAGGAAAGCTGCAGACAGAGAAGAGGCCCCCCTGAAGTGAGACCTGGAGACAAGATCTGGAGACAAGAAGAGGCAACTGGTGAGACAGGAGGAAGAAGAGGAGTATGGGGACCCTGTGAAGCCAAAGGAAGAAAGCATTTTAGAGGGATCATTTACATCCAAAACTCCTAAAAAGTCAAATATGAAGGAGAAGAAAATTGACGTTGGCAAGACTGAGGTCTTTGGAGACCTTGATTCAAGCAGTGGGAAAGAGCAAAATGAGTTCAAGAGGTAGTGGGCAGTGAGGAAGTGGAGCCAGGAAGCCTAATGACAAAGGACACTGATGCAGAGACAGTGAGAAGGCCCAAGCTTTTCAGAAAACTGTGCACAAGCACATTCAATTGAATAATGGCCTCATGGAAAAGAGATAGACGTCTTTATCTCAGACACAGACCCTGTCACTCATTTTTCAGTTGTTTAGAAAAGGTGGAACAGCATATGCAAAGGCCCTGTGTGGACAAAGAACAGGGCCCTGTACCAGGCTCTGAACACTGAAGGAGACTGAGCAGAAGGGCACTTCATAGGAAACACCCAACTCCTCTTCTGATCATTCAGTATCCAGAACTCCTTCAGGCCACCCAAGAATCTGAAAGCCTAACCAAGTCCAGGTGCCCCCGTACACAAGCACCCATCCTGGTGTGTTTGGTTGGCTTAGTGAACATATAACAGACTAAAACAACAACTGCTTATGCCAATTTTTGGCAAATATACCAACCTTTTTTTTTTAATCTCAAACCTACACTTACTGGTCTTTTTATGGGTACTGCCTTCAGTTACCTGGCAACACAGGCTTACCCAGCTTGGCACAGGGCACTGACTTGTGGATTAAAACCTGGCCTATTTCATCAAGAGCATTTCCATTCACTTGGTAACTCAAAATGCACCTCCAAGAAATGCACAAGTCAGACTTCAAGTCTTAGGCAGCTGCAAATATCCGGAAATCCAGGTATTAAATACAAATCAGAGGGGCTGGGATTGTAGCTCCGTGGTAGAGCGCTTGCCTTGCATGCGTGAGTCACTGGGTTTGATCCTCAGCACCACATAACAATGAGTAAATAAAATAAAGATGTTATGTCCATCAACAACTAAAAAAAAAAAAATTAAAAAAAAAATACAAATCAGAGAGTCCAAATAATCAGAGTGACAGGTGGAAAAGCAGCTTTCTCATTTCAGCAAAATTCTACTTTATCTGAGGGGTCGTGTCTGGTTCATAGTGATGTCTCGTGCATATGGAAAGCACCATTCAGTCAGAGTGCTTGCCACCAGAAGGAAAAGGAATCATAAATCAATCTGAGCAGCTAATTTGTCTTTCCTAAAAATCACTACAACATATGAAGTTATGACTTCGAGAACCATGAGGTTGAGACCTAGGCTGAAGAACAGTCGACCTAAAAAAATAAAATAAAAACTACAGATAAGGAAGCATCCTGTACCTTAGTCCACTGCCACAGCACTCTGCCCGCTGAGACTAAATGCATAATCATCTCACATATTTCAGGTCTGAACCTTCTACAAGGATCAAAGTATCCACAGCCAATAACTCCTGGAAAATAAACAAGATTGAAGGTATGAGTTTGCTAAAAGATGATAAGGTACATGTTTATCCCAGGGAATAAATCATCACAAGATGGACCAAGCTGAGGGTGTTAAGGATTTCTCCCACAGGACCGGCTACAATGGAGCCAGCGGTGGCCCAGCCCTATGTAGTGATGAGCAGGTCATCTGTATTAACTCATTCCATTCTTCCCAACACCCTGCGAGAAAAGATATGAGGTAGATGGTACGATGATGATGATCCCCACAAGCTTAGCAACTTGCTCATGGCACACAGCTTGAACGCTGGAGAATCTGTGAACCCAAGTAGACTGGCTCCAGAGTCTGTGAATCGACTTGAAGCTGAAGCCTCTGAGAGCTCAAGATTGCTCAGCGACGACTCCCACCTTAGAGAGGAGACTGAGCCCGGACAGGAAAAGGAAATCACTTAAGGTCACATGGATTGGTTGTTGACTGAACTGAAATTAGGACCCACATCTCCTGACTGGCAGTCAGTTAACACTCTGGCCCAGGCTGGGCTCGTAGCCATTCGTAGGGAGTGTCCAGCACAGTGACAGTCTGATTGACATCATCACCCTGGGGAAGGACTAAGCTGTGGGTTTGTACACTATTCTTAAAGTCTCAAAGTGCCTTTAGTTCACACTGCAAAAAGAGACTTGTTTATCTTCTCTACGGTGAGACTGTGTAGTGACTAAGGTGTTCAGGTCTGAGCATGGTATTTTCAGAGGAATATGAATATGGATAACACATTCAGAGATGCAGAACATGTTTATGAAGGGCAAGGAGTCCTAAAGAAACTGGGGCTCATTCACATTGATGGAGGGAAGAATTGCCTTTGGGAGATGAGTAATCACCCTCCAAGATCACGGTTAGTTTCTCTGACTGTAAGACCTTTCTGCTTCCTGAAATCCTAGATTTCCACCTTCCTGTAGGACAGGTGCATTATCAGCAGCATAGAATTTAGGATCAGAAAACAGGGGCAAGCACACACCTCTGCCATATACTAGCCCAAAGGCCCTGACCGGGCAGTTATTTCAGTTATTTAACTTCCCTGAGCCTCACTACATTGTGAGCCTTTGCCACAAGTTTATATATGCAACTTTACTGGCAATACATATTTGGGTTATTTCAAGATTATACTGTCATGGGGCTGGGGTTATGGCACAGTGGTGGTGTGGTCACCTACCACACGTGAGGCACTGGGTTCGATCCTCAGCACCACATAAAAATAAAATAAAGATATTCTGTCCACCTACAACTAAAAAATAAATATTTTTTTAAAAAGATTATACTGTCATGAACATTGTTCCATGAGCATTTCTGTACATGTCTTCTGGCGGACATATACAAAGTCAACTACACATGGATTAAGGACCTAAATACAGAAGGCAAGATGATACAACATTTGGAAGGAAATATGGAAGAGCATCTGTGTGATGCCTGGGTAGGAGAGGACTTCTTAACTGAGACTTGAAAAGCATGCACAGGAGGCATGTGTGTCCTTCTTTACCAGTAACAAATGACAAATTGTTGTCCAAAGGGCTTGGGATCCCCTTCACCTCCCCGCAGGGGATGAGGGTTCCAGTTGACTTCTCAGTTTCACCAATACTTGATTTTTTTCAGAATGTCTCAATGTGGCAAATCTAGTGGGTATAAAATGGCATTTCAAGTCTGTATTTTTCCAAATATGATGTTTACCACCTCTGCGTTTTTCCACTGGCCACTGTTTCAAGTGCACATTTTGACATTGGGTTGTTTGCTTCTCTGATTGTTTCATAGGATTTCTTTAAATATTCAGAATACTAATTTTTTGTTATTGTATGTGTTAAAAAATTATCTTCTTGGGGCTGAGGTTATGGCGCAGTGGTAGCGTGCCCACCCAGCACATGTGAGGCACTGGGTTCGATCCTCAGCACCACATAAGAATAAAATATTCTGTCCACCTACAACTAAAAAATAAATATTAAAAAAAAATCTTCTTACACTGCGAGGCTTGTCTTTTCATTCTTTGAAGGGCACTGTTTAAATGAAGAGAAGCTCTTCATTTTAATCCAGTGAAGTTTATACTTATGTTCCTTTGTTTTTGCACTGAGTCCATTTAAGAAGTCCTTTCCTATCATTTCTACCCCCTTCCATCCTCTCCTCCCTTCATTCTCTTCTGTCTAATCCGAAGTACCTCTATTCTTCCCCAGTAGCCCCTCCTTATTGTGGATGAGCATCCACATATCAGAGAAAACATCTGGCCTTTGGTTCTTTGGGATTGGCTTATTTTGCTTCGCATGATAGTCTCCAGTTCCATCCATTTACTGGCAAATGCCACAATTTCATTGCTCTTTAAGGCTGAGCAATATTCCATTGTGTATATATACCACAATTTCTTTATCTGTTCATCTGTTGAAGGGCACCTACGTTGGTTCCATAATTTAGCTATTGTGAACTGAGCTGCTATAAACATTGATTTGGCTGTGTCACTATGGTATGCTGATTTTAGATCCTTTGGATATAAGCCAATGAATGGGATAACTGGGTCAAATGGTAGTTCCATTCCAAGTTTTATGGAGAACCTCCATACTGCTTTCCATAGTGGTTGTACCAATTTGCAGTCCTGCCAGCCATGAATCAGACATTATTATCATATTGAGAAGTTATACTCTAAGTAAGATGTGTCAAAATGCATTCTACTATCATGTACAACTAATTAGAACAAATTTTTTAAAATGTCCTTTCCTTCTTTGAAGTCATGCAGATATTTCCCTATATTTTCTTCCAAATACTTTCTAGCTTTGCCTTGCATACTGAAATCCTTCATAAATCCATGAGCATCTGATTTTGTGGTTGGTGTGAAGCACGGAGTCCAATTTCAATTATTTCAATTACTAACTATTCCAGTACTGCTTATGAAAAGTTTTTTCTTCCTCTTCAGATCTGCAGTACTTGCTCTATCAAGTAATGTCCATCTATGTGTGAGTCTGTTCTTTTGCATGTACATAACTTTTGATAGTACAATTTATGTGTGCCTAAACTTGGTGTTAAAAAATTTTTCATGAACATGTCAAAGTGCTACATTTGTTTTGGCATGTTATCATTAACTTGGGATGGATGTGCTATCATTCATTCACCCCAATTTCCCCATTAGCTCTGTCAAGAAAACAAAAACACAAAGCTTCCCTTACCTCCAACATCAGACCTCCCCCAAGGCTATTTCTAAATATCTCTGGATCTTAGACTAGGCTATAGACATGAGTTATCTTCTTAATATTGAATCTTTTTTTCTTCGTATTTAACTTTCTGTTTCAGATACTTAATCCCTATTTTAAACAGAGTCTCCATAGCTCTTCACCTTTTGCATGGCTTACATCAATTACATAATGCATTAAAAACCATTCATACCAAAAATTTTGTCTATGGAATTATTTGAAGGCAATGTGCAATTAAACACAGTGAATTGTCTTTTCAAGCGTTGTGGAATGTCATTTCGACCACCTCCAGGGTGAATCATTGCGGCTATGAGCTGCACATCAACGATAGTAGTGAAGTCTCCAGGCTTATCCAAGCTATACATTCCTTCCATTTCCATCATCTGTCGTACAATCTCATTAGTTATCTGAAATTTCACATAGTAATATTTTTGTAACATATCATATTCCTCCATAGCTCCTATAAAATAGTACAGATAAGATCAGCAGAAAACACCCTACCCCTACCAGGGAATGTTGATGATCACCTTCAAGCCAATTTGGCTTAAATGACCCACCCAGTAGCCCTACCCCTTAAGTCAAACATGTCTGGTGCAAGTCCAGCATGCCCTTTACTGCACAGATAAAACTAGTTTCCAAGTAAATTTAGACGGGTGATTATTAGATATTTGGTGCAATCACAAATATACTTAGAGTTTCAAGTTTCATTATAGACATCCTTCACACGCAACAGTCCACACTTCAAAGTACTTCAGAGCAGAATGCAGGATGGTGTCAGCCCTGAGCTTTCAATATTATACTAATGAATGTTTGGGGTTGGGGTTTTGTGTGCTCATCTTATCTTCTCTGCAGCTTCTGACACTACTAACACCTGCTCTTTCTGGGAAATTTTTCCATTCTTGGTTTCAAAGGCATAATTCTTTCCAGGTTCATCTTGTGACTTCTGGACCACTTCCCAAGCCACGCTTTACCCACTCATCCCTCACATGTGACTGTTCTCCAAGATTCTGTCCTTGCCTTCTTCTCTTCTTGCTATTCCAGGGAACATTATCTGGACCCTACATTCCAAAGAATCTCAACTCCACAACTTCAGCTTCAGATTCCCTTCTAAGCTCCACATCTGTGTACCCAAACTCCTAGTGGGCATTTCTAAAGGGATGGCACACCAGCACCTCAAATATAACACTTTCATTCAACCAACATTTAATGAATGACTACTATGTGCCAGCTTCTCATGTTGCATAGACAAAAATCCCTGTCCATGGAGCATACATTCTTGTGGTGGGAGATAAAATATACAAATGTATGCTTATATGTAAACAAAATGAGTACTGTAAGTGTTTGAAGAAAATAAAGCAGAGAAA